>JAAGNO010010214.1:0-14045 GCA_033439905.1 Ceryle rudis
GGGGCCGAGGCAGGGCCGGGAGCCCCGGCCTCGCTCCTCGAGGAGCCGCGGCCTTGCCGCTGAGAGGCGCGTCCCCGTGTCCCCCCAGCCCGACAGCACCCTGCGTCCGAGGGGCTCCGGTTTCCTGGGGAAGGGGGAGGCAGGGCGGCGGGCCGAGGGCGCAGGTGTGGGGGCGCGCCCCGGGGCGGGGGGAGTGGGACCGGAGTAGAGCAGCCCCCCGGCAGTGACAGCAGCTCCCGGCGCCTTGGGTTGGGTGACGGAAACTTGAGGTCTGGCAGCCAAGACGGTAAAAGCAACAGCGAAACAAGAGCTTAATCCCCTGCTCGGCTCTCCATCGGTTCTCTCTCCCCATCCCTGGGAAACCTAGGTGGAAAATCTACGGTGTTTCACAAGACTTCGTGAGAGCCAAGAGGGTAAGGAATATGGAAGTCGTGTTTACTCCTATGCACGCTTAACCCTTTTGCTGCGAAACTTGTGTAAAATGCAATTACAGCACTCACCTGGAAGTTGCCATTCCATCGGTTCTTCGAACTTGCTGCGCGGAGTTTTGGAATCTGAGGAAAAATACCAATTTTTTTCTGTTGCCTGGGGTAATTACTGCTAATTCACGCTCGCAGCGATCTGAGTATCAGCGTGGCGATCAGGAAAGCCATCCACTCGGCTGAGACGTCAGGGCAACGCCTACAGTGGGTTACTTTGCCCGCCTGAACCCGCGGCCCCCACACGGCACCTGCTTGGCAGGGACCAAACCCGCGTCCCCGCCGGGCGTGAGGGGCGGCTGGCGGCTCCCGCGGGAAGCGGCGCGGGCGAGCCCGGGCGTCGGTGCTGTCATCCTCTCCCGTAGTCTCACCGCGTCCGTTTCACTACCAAACCGCCGCGTAGCTGGCTGAATAAATCATAGCAGGCGCTTTATTAACGGCTATGGACTTGAAAGATGTATCTGCAGGCGGATTTAGCCGACTCTGGAACGATAAGGGTCGCTGCCGCCGCCGCGGTCGGGTTGCACAGCGACTCGCTGCTGCCACCTTTCGCTTGGCGTTTTCGAAGCTTTCCCAAACACTCCCGTAAGCAGGAACTTCACCCAGTAAGCGTGGAGGTGGTTGCCCCTCCTTTCGTTTCACGAATGGACCAGAGACTACGTTCTCCCTTCATTGCCTTCCCCGTGCTGTGTCCAGCGCCAGAAAGGCTTGTTTTCTGCTGTGGGATCTTTATTTCCCTGTATAACTCGTCTTCATTTTACCTTTGCTGTTTACCTGGGGCAGGATCAAATGCAGAATTTTGTGTGCGCTGCCTTGAGGCCAGCTCATTTATCAGCTGTCTTTAGCCTCACAACAAGCACACATTTTCAGTTACTCACAGAAGTAGTATAGGAATAGAAGAGAAAATAGTATTTGGAGAAGCCTACTTAAGCAATTCAAGAAGCCATAACAGTAAATAAACAAATCTGTAGTAATTAAGAGTTTGTCCATCTCAATCTTTTCTCCTCTCATGAAAGAAGAAAGGTTGATTCCCCTGTCTTTGTCCAAACTTGTAACAGCAGTAACAGCCTTGACCGAGGTGTCTGAAGCTGGAAAAATTGGCAACTGGAGGTATGAAAACTGCCTCCATAGTATCCTAGCTCACTGTTCGATAATCAGGGCCCTTTCCTTGGAAGCAGACTTGTCTTCCAGTCTGAAACTCTTAATCAGACATATGACTTGTCTCTCTCATTTCTTGACTAATGTTCTAACTTTCAAAGTATTGCAGAGTAAAGAAGAGACCCAGCAGCAGCTATGCTTTCACAAGGTTTTCCCAGGTACCTATACCAATGTATAAGTAGTAGTAGTCTAGGATCTGTTGGCCTGGAAATTAAATATAGTAGTAATAAAGATATATAGCAATGAGAACCCTCTGTAAGGGAAACAAGGGTTGGAGGCAGAAGGAGTTTGAAGGAATTTGATATACATCTGAAGACATCTGCTTTTCTCTCAGCAGATTTCTTCCTTTCCCATCACTATCTTAAATGACAGGGCATTCATCTTAAGACTTTGTGAGATTCACACAGCCACTCCTTTTCCTACTGTTTATATCCCCTGATTCTCCCTGCATCACCTTTCCAACATTCCCCGACACTAGGGGAGGTCACAGGAGGGGCCAGGCCTGAGCCCTGCCTATGGGTATGGAGATGGAGTTGGACAAGGGATCTAAACTAGATCTCCAGAAGTGGCTTTTTGCTCCTGTTGCTGCTGTCATAAAGGAAGAGTAAGGGGAAGCAGGGAGGGGTACGAGGGTAAGAAGGAGTGTGACCAACTTCTGGAAGGGGTTGCCCCCTCTATAGTAGGTACTGTCTGCCTACTTCTTTCTCAGAGGCTAAGCCTCTTGTTCTGACAAGCCAAAAGCATAGATAGGTGGATGCTGTTCACTTTTTTCATCAGTCCCAGCCTTCTCAGATATAGACAGTCTAGTATTTTAGGCTTAACTGGGCTGTTCTTGGGAGTGGTGTATCTACCCTAATCCTAGGTTAATTTCCTTGAGGGTTTCTTTGTTGTTTGTTTGGTTTTTGTGTGGTTTTTTTTTTTTTTTTTTTCTTCAGGAAGATGGAAAAAGAAAAGGAAACTATTATAATAACACAAATATTTTCAAGCACAGGAGCTGCATAAACATCTTTGCCATTTATATTTGGTTGTAAGGTTTACAAAGGTTCTTGAGGCCTTAAGTTTCTATTTGGTCAAAATGATGACCAAAGTAAAAATTATAGAAAATTAAAAAAGTAATAACATGAATAGACTTAAATCCAGTTGGTCAGCAGTTAGACAGGGCATCTAAACTAATAGGATATCTAGGCATAAGTGCTAGTTTTGTCTACATGTTCTGTCTCAACATAAACAATATTTAATCTTGGTTTAATCCTTCTTGGAACAGAGCTTGGGCGATAGTTTTGTGATTGATTGATTGATTGATTGATTTTTGTCAGAAGTGAAAGTATTTCTTTGCTGGTTTGACTTGTTTATTTTTAGATCATGTTTAAATTAAATATATACTTCATATGAAGACTGCTGAGATCTTCTGTCATGGTCCAGCACCCTCCTTTGTCACACTGAAGTCAATTACTAAGAATGTAACTAAATTAAAACAAGGTCTGTGAAATAGATTGGTATTTCAGGTAATCTTTAGCAAGTCTGGAATAAAATCAAGGAAACATTTTTTCCCCCCTTTTTAATAAACTTAAAAATCAGCTAAGCATAATTAGTTCTTCAAGTTCAGAGAAATACCTTAAAGAAGTTATTGCAATTATTGTCTTATTACTTTCTAGGAATTATTAAAAGAAGTTGACAACATCAGTTGAACTATATTTCAGATAAGAAAGAGCATGTTTTGTGAGACACACACTATGGTGTCTTCATGAAACCAAAGTGGGAATCAATTTAAATGACTTGTTCAAATTTCTTCTCTCTTAATTGCCTACAATACTATCTTTAATAAGTCAAATCAACATTGAATTATAGTAATAATACTTGTATTTTCCATTTTTTCCTATATTGTTACACAATATTATAGATAGCATTGCTTACCAAACAGCAAAGTCCATTTAAATCCTGGGATGAGGATGGCTTTCTATGCAATAAAAATAAAATGACAAGAGAAAGTTTGCATGTTTCTGTTTGCATAAGCTTATGTCCTGATCTCATGGAAATATGTATTTAGCAGCAGTCAAAGAAATATAAGATACCTTCTATTCTGAGACACAGCTGTTTTTGACTCAGTCTGGTTATGAGTAAATTACTGTTGAAGTGCTAAGCAATAGGAGGATACAATTGAATTTGTAGTACCTGCAGATTTTGTAAATGAATCTGTATTCACACCGAGAGAACTGGATTGTAGGTACTGAAGACAACTTTCAGCTCCCTAGGACTTGACTGGGATTTTCTTCTTTCCAGCCTCATCCGTAGATAATCAGATAGGCAGTTATGAACAAAATCTCTCTGAAACAACTGGGTTAAAATCTTCTGGGGACATGCTTGACTTTAAAAAAAAGATATATTTTAAGCACTGTTATTTAGCTGCCAGCTGCCAGTACTTTCCTAACCAATTTGGCATTTTCAGCATTTCAGATTTTTAGAAAAAATCATATAAAAAGGTAAAAATTCAGTTGAATTCAGTTGTCTATCTCAGTCACAAACCATCAGCAGTGTTATTCAAGGTATAGTAAGAGGACTGCATTGTTTCATAATAAAATTTTATCTAAGTATTCCTGATTAATGAGCTGGTTGACATTTTACTGAACTCCAAGGAAAAACATAATGAAAATACTAAGGGACTAAGAGAGAATGTGGCTGATTATTCTTATCAATTAAACACATCTGAATTAAAGAGGGTTTGATTTTGTTATACAGGGGGTGGATTTTTATTTTTTGGGTTTTTTTTGTGTGTGTTCTTTGGTTGGTTGGTTTTGTTTGCTTGATTTTTTTTTTTTACTTTTTGGTATGTTGTGGTATGTTGTCTTTCAGAAGATGGAAGGCCAAAAATTGAAACAAAATTTAATGTAATGTAAAAAATGCTCTTTCCATCACCCAGTAAAAGAAACTTTGCTGTTATAGATCAACACTCTGTATATGAATGGGCTATACAAAGAACTCAACGTTCTGAAACATTCTCTAAACCCTAATTCCATGAAAGTAATCTCAATCTATCTTCATGTGACCCAGTCTTAAAAACTGTATGATGTTAATTCAACTGAAAATTGCAGTCTAGTTTTAATAGTTCAAAACATGTTTATCCCCATTAGCGTCAATTGAAATGCCAAGCCATTTTCAAAGTTTATCCCTTAATACATTTAGATCTGCAAAAGCATTTAGGATTAAGGTGTAGCACTTACAAAATGGTATCATACCTTTTGGATTCTTTTCCCCTTCCACGGTACATGTAAACACTGTGACATTGTGAAACACTGTGAATTGAATAAGTCAATCTCGACAATAATGACCTTCCTGGAAAAGACTGAGTAGAAACCTTGACACAGATTCAGAAAATTATGCTGTTTGAATAAGAGTTAGTGTAATGTTGTTATACTAATTATCCTTTTATTTAACCCAATTATATATTTTTCCACAGTGTGAAAGACTATTAGAGTTCAAGGAACCAAAAGATTCAGCATCCAGTTAGACCTCAGTAAAGATGGAGATATTACTCACCCTGAAAGTGAAGTGAATGACTTGGCATATCTTGCAATTATAGAGAGCAGGCTCATTTTCTAATATATTCTCTATTATATTTAGTCAGCAGCAGGGAAGATGTAGCTAAATTTACTTGGCTGTTAAATCCATGAACATCACACTGCAAAAAAGTCACATGCTTCTGCTTTTTCTGTCCAGGATGGCTTTAAATTCCTAGAGATTGTTAATTTGTTTTCCCAGTGCTCAGAAGCCTAGTGTTTCATCCGACACCTATTCACACTCTTTTCCTCCATTTCGTTTGATAGTTACACTAACAACTATTGTGAAAACCCAAACCACTGAAGTTCCATGGGTGTACAACAGTTAGCCAGGACTCCTTGCAAGAATTTTCCTACTCTTCAGAGGTTTTTCTTAGTCTTATGTGGCAGGTGCATTAATGTTTTAATGTACAGGAGGACACTTTGTAATATTCCTTGCATCTATACCTTGCATTCAAAGTGGTTCCCCCACCAGTGGCACTAAGTCTGAAGTCACATAGATGGGTGCTGTCTAGAGAGCCCTGTTTGTAACATAGACCCAAGGTCTTCCAGCATGCTCTGTATGTACCAAGACACAGCTACTACTCTGAACTTTAGTGCTGATATAGTTGGATAGATAGTCCTGTAACCTGAATAGATCTCAACAAAATCAACCCCAGTTTCCCCCTCTTTTCACTCCACTGGTGAGTAATGTATCAGAGAATCACAGAATACCAGGTTGGAAGGGACCTCAAGGATCATGTTCCCTGTTGGAACAAGGACATTTCAGCCTAGTGGGCCAAGAACCAAAACTACTCCACTTTCATTATTTTCTCAGCTGAGCTCTTCCGTACTTCACAGTTGTGAAGCAGATGCCTGATTGTCTCATATAATTCCCTCTGTCAGACCACAGAACTGGTTTGTCTCAAAAAGTATTGTACTGTGCCAGATTGTGCACGTTAACCAGTCTTACCACTTTTTCCTATAGGCCATCTTGCATAACTGATCTCTCTAATCAAGGTTTGTACTAGAGAGATGTGTTTGTTATTATCCCATAGAGTTAGTTTTCAGCATGGCTTTTAAATGCATCAAGAAAATATGTTGAGCACATGGAGCAGGATGTGTTTTCCCTCACTTCCTCTTCTACTCTTGCTCTTTTGGTTTCAGGGTAACGGCTGTTGAAGGAAAACTTGCTTTTCTTACCCTATGCTTTTTCAGCAGAAAAAGTAACTGCTCATTTTCATCTAATCCTGTTATTTAAAACTCTGTATTACTGCACACCTGACCTCCCTTGTGTTATTTTTAACTTAGTGGAAAACAGAAAGATATGGGGGTTTTTTTCAGCACCACCTGCTTAAACTATAAAGGAAAACATAACTGAGTTTAATGTTTTCTTACCTGTTATACAAGAGAAAAAAAAAAAAAGAAGAAATAATAATCTGTAAAGTACTATGAGGGAAATAAGATGATGTTTCTAAATCCCAGTGTAATGATTTTAAGGGTTTTTAATCAAGGTCTTATTAAAAATGAAATTTATTTAGTAATTTTAGTAATTTTGGCTGGATTTTGGAATTCCCACGACTTCTTGTTCAAAAGTAGCATAGTTAGTCCCAGCATCAGTCCTTTTGGAGAGACGTTGAAAGTATGTTGGCATAGCTTTGATAAACTCAACAGCAAGAGTACTTTTAAAGAGCTTAAACCTTTTGACTGAGTAACAAAAAATCTTTGACATTTCCCATGTTAACTGTGCCCCTAAAATAAGGTACTATTGCCACATACAGAGCTCAGATGGCAAATCTTTTTCTTTCTTACTCTAGGATATCAGTTTAGAAAATTGTATTAGATTCAGTGACCTTTGGTTATGTTTATGTTATTTTGTGATGCTTTTTTTTCAGCTGTTAGAAAGCAGCAGAGAACAGTAATGCTTTTGGAAGTTTGAACATATTCTGTAGAAAAATACCAGTGAGCAACTATCCATCTTTGGATTCTTTTTTCCTGTTGTTTATTCCAGTGAGTGGCTGAAAAGGTGGTTGCACATTTAACCTAATGCTGCATCAGGCAATTGTGTGACACAGTATAGACTCTGGTCTTCATAGCCTTGATATGAATTTTAAGTTTAGAATGGACTTTTATTTTTCTACAGATGGTTCTTTCTTTATGGCTAAAAAAATAAGCCACAAGACCAAAATATGAGGGTTCTGATCTTGCTGCCCTGTCATTTTAGTAGTTCACAGTGGCTTTAAAAAGCAGTTTTAAAAATATATAGTTTTTGTTTTCATAAACAGAGCTCAAAAGAAAGAATGGAATGCAATGTGTTTATAAGTATTCAAATGGTGAGCATTAATTTGGACAATATGTAAATTTTATCTTTCACTTAGGTTTTATGTGTAGGAGTAATGCTCAGTGTATTAGGGTGAAGAAAAATACACTGATATGTAAAGGATATTTCATTAGCGATTGTTTAGTGACTTGTTCTTCAGGTATAATACTGCATTAGTCTATTATAAGAAATGTGATCTGAAACTTTAACATATCTATTAACAATCTCAAGATTATTACAGTGATAGAGATAACAGACCATTAGTATGTTCCTTTTTCTATAAAAAGTTCCTTTTCTCAAGTGTATCTAAAGGCATTAAATGCCCCAAATTAGATCTTACCCTGCCTGAAGTATTCAGTATACTTAGGTGATACTAAATTTTATCCTCCTTTCTTGAGATATGGAGAACAGGATTAGATAATAGGTGCACAATGTGGACACATGGATGGCTTAGATGTGTGCTGTCTTTCAAAAATGATCTTCTGAGAGTAAGCTTTTTATGCTCACATTGTTTATCTCTTACCATAAGACTGGTTTCTTACAGGCTGCTTTACACCTTTTACCTGAACAGCTGCACGCTGCAATTCTCACTGCTGAATTTCTTGTTTCGTCAGATCATTTCGGCAATTTGTCAAAGTCATTTTGAATTCTAATGTTGTGTTTCAACATACTTGCAGCCTCACCTGGTTTTCCATCATCCATGCATTTAATAAGTTTGGGTTTTACTTCAGTATCGAATTCATTAATTACAAGATTTAAGTAAAAAAAGATTCTGAGCAGACCTCTTCTACTGTGGGCAGTAATTCATTGATAGCTACCCTTCTGATTACAGTTGTCCAACAAGATTTACACCCACACTGTAGCAGTTTTTATCCAGATCACCCTGCAATAAATTTTATATAGATCATCCGTCCCTAAACTGCTTATCAGAGTATCATGCAGGATGTCATATGAAGTTTTATTAGTGTCATGTTATGAAACATTTCTATGTTTCTGTCTTTCCATTCTATCCACAAGTCTCATTACTCCACAGCAGAACAAAATTATATTGATTTGACACATTTAGTTTTTTTACAAATCCACATTAGCTGCTATTAATACCATAAACTTTCAGTCTCTTCTCTACTTGCAAATGGTTTATCTACTTCTGTCAAGGTTACTCAGGGTCCACAATGAACCTGAAAACTCTGTAAAATCCCCATGAAATCCTCCAGCTTGCTTCTTTTTACCATTCTTAGGGTTAGTCGGCATTTAGGCTACCTCTTGTCTCCACGAATTTCCAGAAATAACTGCTAGTGAATGGGTTTATTTCAGGCAGCTCCATAAATATTTTAGAATGAAATTTATCAGGGCCATCCAATTTCCAGTTATCTTACCTAAATATATTTATACCCGGTTTTCCCTTGCTCTAGGCTGAGATCTTACCCTCTGGTGTGAAGTAATCAACTGTGGAAGCCAGTGCTGACAGACAGAGGATTTCAGAGAGGCAAGGTTCAAAAAGGGCACAAAATATGTGGGGTTTCTTAGTTGTTAGTAGTTTCCTGCTCTGTTGGGTAATGAGCCAGGATTTTTTTCTGCTCTTCTGCTAGCATGCTGTGCATTTGTTACTGTGATATGTCGTGTTGGTTTCATGGGGATTTTGCCTTAGCCCTTTGTTTCCACACGCTTGCCTATGTTATTTTGTATTTATCTTTAGCAATATGATGTAGTCTTCGCTTCCTGAATTCTTCTTTTCATTAGTCAATTCATTATTTAGACCAATCTCTTCTTATCCTTCCTCTTTGCTGCATTATATGGTTGTGTGACAATATGACTCTGGCTTAAATGTCACATGTAACATGACATTCTTTCAGAATAGGTGATGCCTACACAGAATTAGAAAAGATGGATACAAACATAACAGAGGGAGATTTATAGCTAATAAAATACAGAGTTAGCTCTTTCTAAATCAGCCGTGCATCTTTCATACATAGCACGATAAGCCATTGGAATTGTTGGAGTTTATCAATTAAATATTTAAAGATTAATACAATAACCTTGTCTAGGAGAGCATTAATGCCTTTTTTGTCTCTCACCTCTTTTTATAAAGTCTGTTTTATAACCCTACATCTAATTCATTAACGTTGTTTTGCAAACACTGCTAATACTAGTCAATTATACTAGCTAATATTTGATAAGACTTAGAAACACCTTACAGATTACCAACTGAGTCACTACATGAGCAGGAATTTGCAGATACAAACAATGCTGGCATTTCCATTAATAAGTATTTCTGACTGGTTTTGTTTTGATTGCTGACACACACACGCACATAAGCGGGACTCATCAACTCATCGTGGCTTGAAGGTTGACTCAATCTGGCAACTGATGCATCTACAGCAGATCAGCTGTTCCTTCCTTAAAAGCTGTCACTACAGTCTGTAAGAATTATTTTAATTAACACTGCAGAATTCAGTACTGCTGGACAAAGGTGGTCCCCTTATGCTGAAAACATTACATAGCTTCAGTGTTTGCATAATAAATGACAGCTGGCAAGGCACAATATTTTGGTCTTTTGTAATTAATAATCTTTTCTAGTAATTTTTGAGAAAAGATGACTGTGGTCTACAAAAAAAAAAAAAAAGAAAGAAAAAAGAAATAAAAATCTAATACGTAATATGCAAAGAAAATAAAAGATCTTAGGTTCACACCATCATACATGCAAACAGCAAGCAATGAAGGAATGTCTGCATTACTTGCCTCAGGCTGTGAAATATTGCCACGTTTCATCTGAGAGGAAGGGCTTTTGAGGGTCCATCTGACCTCCCATTCTTCTTTGTTTTGGTCAGGAGAACTCAATACTCCTTGTCCTGAGATTCACAGTGAAACTCTCATAACACTACAGCACCTGCTTGTCAACAATTTTTTTTCTGTATCTTTAGTCTCAAGACCTCTTATAGCTTTCTTTTTCTACTGGATTCATCTCTGCTGTGCTTGATACAGAGGTGTAGTTGCTCTTGTGCAGAGAAATTCCTTACCATTTCAGGAGAACTTGTCATTGCGCAAAACAGCTCGCTATCAAACGCTAGCTCCTACTTCATGAAGCTTTCCCTATGCCAAAAGTCACAAGGAATCTTTATATCACTGAAGGTTGATGCATACACTGAATATGTATTTCAAATTGACAGAGCTTAGCTTTATAGAGTGTAACGCTCCCTCAGCATTGACTGAGAGTAAAATGGGCTATGTTTAATTTCTAGTGTTCCTTACTCCTACACTCAAAGAATATTCAGGAGAAACTAGTCTCTAGTTAGTCACTGCTCTGCTTTTGGGAGGCACAGTAGAGGTGGTGCTCCAGGCTGTTGTTTGTAGTGGCTACACTGCCTGCTGCTCTTCTTTCTGCTCTGCCAGAAGCTATCACTGCCACAAGGCAGAGGAAAAGGATGGGCCAAGGGAGGAAGGAAATTGTTCATCAGCTTAGCAGGTGTGTGCACATTTTAGAAACCTCTTCTGTCCTATTGGTGATGAAGGACTTTTGAAACCATGGAGGCCAAAACCGTTTCTCCCCACCACATGTCCATGCCCATGCCCATGCAAGCACATGCACATGTACCTACATCTATAGTGACAGAAAGGAAGACACAAGGAAATGTTCACTACTGTGGCAGAGGGCTTTCTCCTGTTATTTCAATGGCAAGATGGAAAATCATGGAAATCCTTTGCTCCACACCTGTGCATGAAAGGGGAAGGAGGGAGGTGATTCTAAAAATACACCTCAGTTATATATGTAAAATGTTTCTGAACATCCCCTCAAAGGTCCTGGAAAGTGCATCTTTTCCTTCATTTTTGGAGCCAGGGCTGCCTGGTCTCCTCTACATGCAGACAGTCACAGCAGTCAGGAAGAAAAGCAGGAAGCAACGAGCATGCGGCTCAAAGGTGGAGACAGAGCACCCCAAAACAACTGAGGAGTGTCCAGCACTCTAAACAACAAGACAATGTGCCCCACAGCTCGGAGACCTCAACCACCTGTGTCGCATGTTTGCTCTGTCTGTAACTGGAAGAAGGTAAATAAGCTAGGAATGGTCAGCAGGAGGCCTGGGGTGGAAACATGGGCCATATGTGCTCTGGATGTAGTCAAATGGTGGGGAATATTCAGCCTGCACCAGGAGATGCTATCACCACTGCTGTAGGGTTTTTCTCCCATTTTGTATCCCTGATTTTCAGTGCAGTGGCAGGACTTGTTTCTGATGGCATTACAACAGATATTTTTGTGTTGTAAGATACAGTCAGGTAACCATTTGGCAGCTCCAAGAAAGCAAATAAGGTCTTTAAATCTGGACACAAAATGAAGCTAGTATTATTTTCAAAGGGAAAAATGCTGAAAGGTTTTTTGTGTTATGTTTGAAAACCATTTTATCAGGATGTGCCTGTGCTTAATTTTCCTGACATTTTATGTGTGTAACTCAAAGGGACAATAAAAAATTGGGAAAGGTAAAAACAATCATAGATTGTTAGATAGACCATATGGTGAGGGCAGACCTTGACAAATAATAAAGTCATCATTTTCTGGCCTTTAATGTTCATTTGTTTTCATGGGTTTTTTTTTTGTAACGTGCCCTGTGGCAGCATTATAAATCTTCTTCCTGTCTAATAACTCTTACTACTTCTTTTCTTGCAATTGCAAAAGGTGGTTTATGTTTATCAGCCATTCCAGACAATACCAGTCCTATCTAATGTATATCTGGAGCAGTAAAAAGATTACGTGTATCAGTGCCTCATGGAGTGTGATACATAAAATCAAACATTAATAAAGGCTTTTGACAATCTCCATCTGCTTGATCTTCACACTTCTCCCTCTGCTTTTTTAAGAGATGAAGTCTTGAAATTTTTCAGCATTTCCTCTAACTCATCTAGTCTGCCAATTTTTGTGTAGATCAGAAGATCTCAATTTATAAGTTACTTAGTCCTATGACCAAAACAGAGAACAGTGTTTTTGCTCGGGTCGTGGGTGTTACTTTTTTGCCTCTTGAAAACATACAGAAAGTATCTTGGAGCTCTTCTGAATCTGAGGATGTGTTGCTGCAAAAAGTTGACTTCAGGGTCATGGAAAGCCATGGAAAGTGTGATTACATATACTGAGATGTAGGAGGAAAAAAAGATTGAGAAGCTCTTGAATAGAATATCCAGTTATAAGGATCCTCTTGAGCTGAAAATAGAATTATCATTTCACTGTTACAAGCATAAAGTATTAGTGAAGTTTTTCTTGATGCAGTTTCTTGAATGTCCATCCTGGATGCACAGGAACTGCAGAACTTGGTCACAAGAATTATCTCTTTACAAGTGTAACCTTCTCTAACATAAATTAGATCTAGAAAATTTAAAAGAATCTAAATTGATATTTATGTCCTCATATTTACACCACTGACTTAACAGCTACATTTCATAATTTGCTGTCCCACAGTTCAAAACTAACAGCAGAATTGATGAAGTTCAAAGAAAAAAAAAAGAAAAAGAATCCATAGTATTTTCTTAATTTCTAGTTCTTGCTTGTCTTTCACACATTACTTGCTGCTTTCCTGTAAGCACAAGCATTAGGCTACAGTTTCACATTCTCAGTGAGTTTAATGTAGAGGAAATAGATTTAAGATTCATACAGGAGAAAAAATATTAAAACTATATATTTTGATGTGTGAGGAAATGGTTCTGCAATTAAATACATCTCAAGAATTTTCATATATAACAGTGAAATCTTTGAAACAATTCAACCCTTGCCTTGTATTAGTTCTTTTTCATTTAAGCTATTATTTTCTTCCATTTGCTAAAAATATTATTAATCTTATTTTTGGAAAGATGAAAAAACAGTGGAAAACCAATAATTGGAATGTTCATTTCATGTTACGAGTAACAACTTAGTGATATTATGAACTGCCTTAGCCTAGGTCCAACTTTTATTTTTCATGAAGATGTACTCTCACATTCCACAAAGATGAAAAATCACTTAAGTGATTGTAATCTACTGTGCCTTTATAGGTACATATCACAAGGAAAGTTTTCTTACCAGTTTTAACATTTATTAACAAGGGAGGATGTATTTTAAGGAGAAATAATGAAGTCTTAGAAAGTAACTCTACCTATAGAATAAATGTATTACAAATTCCTTTTCATGTAATCAAAATGTTTCCTGAATTTTCACAATGTAACACAGCTTTTCTTAAGAGCATCAAAGCCAAGTACTACCAAAACAAACATCTGTCTGCTGTTATGAATGAAGATCAGGAAGACAATTTTATTTTTTTTTGTCAACAAAACTACTTAACAAAATACTTACCAGCAGACTATGGGTTGATGTTGGTGCAGGAAGCAAGTTTTACTGAAATAGAAACTACAGGTAGTTCTGTCATTCCAAAAAGGAGCCCTGCTAAAGACTCCAGAGATCAAAGAAAAATTATAGGTGTCTAATAGGTAATGTTTCTCCCACCCCTCCAGTGTATTCAACAACGATTCATAAACACAGCCAGTGGGACCAAGGTAACCTGTTGATGTTTCCTCAACTGGAAAACTGTCATTGCAGTTCTG
>JAAGNO010010214.1:14145-24312 GCA_033439905.1 Ceryle rudis
ACAAACATCTGTCTGCTGTTATGAATGAAGATCAGGAAGACAATTTTATTTTTTTTTGTCAACAAAACTACTTAACAGAATACTTACCAGCAGACTATGGGTTGATGTTGGTGCAGGAAGCAAGATTTACTGAAATAGAAACTACAGGTAGTTCTGTCATTCCAAAACAGAGCCCTTCTAAAGACTCCAGAGATCAAAGAAAAACGATAGGTGTCTAATAGGTAATGTTTCTCCCACCCCTCCAGTGTATTCAACAATGATTCATAAACACAGCCAGTGGGACCAAGGTAACCTGTTGATGTTTCCTCAACTGGAAAACTGTCATTGCAGTTCTGCTACAATGATATCCCCTGGAAAATTCATGAGGAATGTCCTCAATGAAGTAGCCCTGAGGTAATCTGTTTCTGAATCAATCCAGAAGGAAATGTCCACAGAGTTCTCAAAGCAGGTTTACTGAAGTTCTTATCACAGATGTCTCAAATAGATTTAATGAAATTTTCAAGACCTGTTTGGACAAAGCCCAAAGCAATTTGGTCTGTATTGAACATTGACCCTGCTTTGAGAAGGATGTTAGAAGTAGGCAGTCTCCCAAGTTCCTTTCCTAACTGAATAAATCTATCACTCTGTGTCCTCAATCTGACTTTAATGTTTATTTATAACCAAAAACCTAAGCAAAAGTGTGATAAAGTATTGCATTACTCATGAATCAAAATTTGGTTTAGGAGTCTGCAGTATTATCTACTTTTGACAGATCAGTATAGTTCAGAAGTGGCTTCTGGACCAGATATGTATTATGGGATGCTTCTGTCTGACTGCCTCTCACCAAGAGAAAAGTGAGTAACAATTGTTCAAAAAAAATCAGTGACCTGTGAATATCCAGATACCTCCATATGTATTTGATGTCTCCTTTCTCTGTATAGCAGTTTGTCTCTCTTTTTCATGTGATCTACTAAAACGTCTTCTGTTCCCCAGCAATGTTTCCATATTTTCTGCTAAGTCCAAGTTATTTCCATGTTCTTCTACTTTATGATCATTTAAATTCTTTTATCTTTTAATGACTGAAAAGAAACCGGGTAACTCTCATTCTATCTTAGAAACTGCATTATGTTTAATGTTACTTAAATTCTGTCTTCTCCCAGATCTGTTAGGATGAAAGATTTTCAGTAAAATGTGGTTGAAAAAAAAAGATGGAATGATGTGTTCTCATGATCCAGGAAAAAAAAATATTGTTCAAACTTTTATTTTCTTCTTTTTTATGAAAAATTTTGGTTACAATATTAAAAAAATGTAGATTATGGGGGGAAGGAGGGAAGGAAGGGGAAAGTTAAAAATAAAGGGTGTTTAATGAGGCAATGTCCTAAACCGTCAAATAGTATTCTGGTATTGAAGCTACCAACCTTTTTCCATACTGATATTATGGATGATGTTACCATACACGAAACAGTAGTTTTTTCTTGTTCAGTAATTAATGTGTACTAGCACCTTTATTAAACCCTGAGTAAGTATATTCCTATAGCATCATCATGTGAGTGCACTGCTGAATCTAATGTCAGAATTCTTGTGCAAAATCAGTACGTTGTTTTATTTGAATTGAAATATCTCCTTAGCTTCCATTTATGTAAACTACAATGTTCTTTGGAGATTACTTTGCAGAACTGGGTTGTTTTGTTTGGTTTTTGGTTTTTTTTTTTTTTTTCTTCAGAATATAATGAAAGATTAATTCGATTGGCTAAGCATTGTTAGAAACCAAAACCTATTTGAAGAAGTTTATATACAGGAGATAGTGCTGACAATAAACTACAAGTATGAAAGTGCTTGGTCATACTGTAGAGAATGATTTGTCCTTATTTTCAGTCTACTTAAAAAATTTAACTCCATCTTAAATTGCAAGTATTGGGTACAGAAGAACAAGAGGTTGAAGATAATAAACTCAGAGCTAATATAAAGCATTTAATAAGTTTAGCTCTAGCAGTGAAAGAATATCATACGTTTTGAACATTAGAGGCTGAAAAAAAGGCCCAGTGAAATCACTTCAGTTGAACAAATTTCCCAATGATTTAAAAATGATAAGAAATAAATGATTCATGGTCAGTTAGTACTTGCATTCTACAGGAATACATACATTCAAGAATATGAAACTAAACTGCCTTATAACATTTATTTCAGAATTCCAGTGTCCTAGCAATGAAATATATCATAATGTCAGATCTATTAAGGAAATACTGCATATCCAGCTTGTTGAAGGGTTCAATAATCAGTAAATCTCAGTGCTATGAGTGACAGCTGAACTGGCCAAGTGAACCACCTTCAACCATAAAGCAAGTTAGCATAAAGCAGATATGTTTTTTTAAATCCTTCTTAATACAGGATTTAAGTAGCTGTGTCATCTAAGGAGGAGACAAGCCTCTAAGGAGGAGACAAGACCATATTCATATAATAAAAAGAACTGTGTATTAATATAAACTGGTATATGATATTATACTGGGTGATGTAATAATTACCCAGTGATGTATCTGACTCAAAACTCTTAAGCTTTACCTGCTAAAATGTAATAAAATAAGTTGAATCATATGCTCTGGAATGTATTCTGACTAAAATAAAACATAGGAATAAATGGTTGAATGAGATAAGAATAAGCCATTGGCAAGACTGTGTGAAGTGCATGATAATGCAAAAGGAAGATGAAAGAACCTGAATCACGTATTCTGTAGGCAGCAGGGAATTTGTTTGGAGGAAGAGAGATTTGTAAATAATTCATGGAAAAATTACCTTAAGCGTTAACAAGATCATATGATTTCAGAATAATTTCACTTTGGGTTGTATTTGTGCTGCAATCCTACTACATATGAAAGGAAAAGTAATTTTTCATATGTCATGGTAACCTCTTACACTGAAAAACTGGAAATCTCCTTTAAAAAACTGGAAATCTCTTTTAAACTGTAGAAATAGTTATTCAGACATGATCAGTAAAACTCTCACTGTTTTGCACTATTCTTATAAAGGTAAGTATACAATGCATAGTTCTCCATAAGCCCCCTAGCCATTTATCAAGTAAAAATATATTTTAAGCTGTCATAGGGATATTTAAAGAGAACTTATGTTTCAATTACATTCCTCATCAGTAGTCATGGGAGAAGCATAGTGTCTGTGGTTCACTGAGCAGCATTCATTGGTCAGCAGCAGCTGCATTCTGACAAGAAAAGGCAAAAACTTTTCCAGGAATGGATGAATGTAGATCAGACAACAGCTGCTACAATGTGAACAGTGTCCTTTGTCTCTATGATCTGATCCTTTTATTTCTCAACCATGTCTCTGGTAGATCTTAGGACCTTCTTCCACAGCCCACAAATGGTGGTTTCTTCAGTGGCATGATTTGGAGTTGCACTGGATTGCTCAGTTATATTTGAACTTCTATATAATTGCCTTTATTCCATAAAGATAAATAAGCCTAGTGAATTATCACTATTCATATGGAAATTCCATTGTAATTGTGTCAGATGGTTTTAAGTAGAGTTGTCATTTCACAGAAACTAGGAAATATGTGTTAAAATAAGAAACAATTATTTTTTAAAAAAACAAAATAATGCTCAAACCTGATTACAAAACTGAAAACTCTGGCCAAAAAGCATCAAATACCATTTTTATGTAAGAATCTACTGGTGAAAATCTAATACATTGTTATAGGGACATATGTCATAGGGGAAAAAAAAGGCTATTTCTGCTTTTCAGTTCTTTGAAAGCTGGTCATTATCCTACTTTTTTTTTAATTATTATTATTTTTTGCATGATTTTTAGCATCCAAGGCTAAGTCACAGTAAGGCTCAGTCACAGTAGATTCTATTGCCAAAGTCCTTCCCCTGGATCCTGGGAAGATAGTAGAGAAGGAAGGCCTCATGTTAATCAGGAAGGGGTTTTTTGCTAACTAGATGATGAGATAATCTGGTAACACAGTTTGGGAGGTGAGTTCAGGGCTCACAAACAAAGGCCAAAGTCTCTGAAGTGAAAAAAGTAGTTATTTGCCTTCCTAATAGCTGTATTTTGTGTCCACCTCTTCCTTTCAAACTGCCTTTTTAAAGACCCTTAAAAAGGAGGTGATTAAGGGTAGAACAGACTATGTTTCCAACACACCAGTTTTGGTTCTTTCATTTCCACATTGTTTTTTTTTACCACGGGTGGTTTCAGTTTAGTGCTTTTATGTTATCTACAGGCTGATACAATTTTTTGTCCCTTTTCTCTCTCTTTGCTACACTTTCTGCTCAGTTTATGTTATTAACAGTTATCAGAACATTTTATAAACTTTCATTGACTTTGCAGCACTTGAGCTCACAACTGGGATAGACCTCATGAGCCTCAGTTATTACAGTCACCAGAAATAGATCTGTTATTTTCTCAATGTACGGCTGATTCAATACTACAGTTAACAAAATTGAAAAAACTGAAAGCACTTGCTCCTACATTGCTGGGCTTGACATTTCTAAATAATCTTAGAATTTCCCTTGTAATTTCCACTGTTTCTCAAAGGTCCAGGCTCTGGGAGCTTCAGTCAAGAAATTACTCCATTATGCAGGAGACTACATAGAGTGAGTAAGAGTCAAATCTAGACCGAAAGGAGCTTCTCATAAAAAGTTAAGATTGGTGGCAGTTATCTTTGTGGTATTACATAAATATAAAATTTAATATTATATCTCAGAAACCTAAGCTACTATGTTTGCTGATGACTAAACTCTTGAGTTATAAGTAAGACTTTATTGAAAGTCTGAAGTATTGCCTGACACTGGAAGTTTTCTAAGATCTAGCTAGATAATTGCCTCACCCCTTTTTGAAACAGAACTTATTTGTTGGTGTACTCAGCACATTGATTCTGTAGGGAACCCTAGAACACCAACAAGTTGTTTAAAAATGGTGTTACTACAGATGGAGTGGGAGTCAGTCCAGATACAAAAGAGGGAACCCAGCTGTTATTTCTCTTGTACTTGATCTTGAAGTCTAGAAAGCAAAAACTTGGAGAAAAACTTTAAAAACACATCAGGAGTCTTGCCTGACTAAGGCCTTCACTGTTCGGTGCATAATTGTATGAACTGTTAATTAAATGAGACAACTAATGACAACCGACTGACAGGAGGTAAGCAGAAGTAAAAAGTAGCTGTTCTTTTGGGACTCAGCCACATGTAGACCTCATCCCACTCCAACAGCAACTTCCCTTATTTCCCTCTCTTCACTGCTGAATAGAGGCTCAAACCAAGAGCTCATGATTGTTCCCTGATCTGGCTTGGCTAATCCCTGAGGTAAAGAAAAACAGGGTGACAAGGAGAAAGAGGCCTCTTTTCCAACAGAGGAGAGGAAAAAGAAAATGGAGGCAGGCAAGGGCAGGAATACCGCCCCTCCTCCAAAGGTGAATGATGTCAGAGACTGCAAGAGAAAATTTAAATACCTGAAATATAAAGGCCTGTTGCAAACATCACAAGGTTTTTGCTAGTGGGGACTACTGTTAAAGAACTGACAGTCCTGAAACCAAAGCAGAATCAGAGAATGGAAAAATTAATTGCCTGCCAGGCAGAATAAGAATAGGAAAGGTGGATGTAAGATGAAAAAAGAAAATAAAGGATTCTGATGGAAACAGAGAAAAATGTACTGATTGCTAGTATTGAGGACAAATATTAACACTGAAATGGCTCAAGCATGACTGAGCTAGAAGTTAAAAGGACCAGAGGCCCTGAATGAATAGATTAGTCAAATTAATTTTGGGAAAAGATTGCAAAACATGAGTGCCACTGCAACAACTTAAAAATATTCTATGGACTCCAAGAATTTAAATCTGTGGTTCATTATATTATAAATACCACAAGTGTCTATGTTTGTGTTATTATCAGTTTTTTAATTTCCTAGATACGGATAGCAGAAAAAAATACTAGTAAGTATAGCACTGTCATTTAAGCTTGGCATAGCTTAGATATTTTGTCATTAAAGAGCAATGCATCAAGAAATAAAGGTATTCCAGAATTATTATAAAAACTAAGTACACAATCCAATACCTTGAGCTTGTTCAGCTTAAATTAAAGGCAAGAATAAACTAACAGGCTACTAAATAAAGTTTTCTAGTTCCAGATCATGGATTTGAGGTATATAAAGGAATTCAGAGAGGTCAGATTGAAAAGATTCATGTGTCAAAGTCTCTGGAATGATGTGAAGGAACCATACAGAGAACTTGAAGTTTGTTGCCAAGTACATGGGAAACTCTGTACAGAAGAGCTCTAGATTTAGCTGGATAACTAGACAGCTGAAAGAGGATATTAAGAAAAAAAACCCTGGAAACCTCTAAGGATTGAAAAAAGAGAAAGGATTGATCATCAAGGAATCTTATCAAGAAGATCTGAAAGTTAAGAAAGAAGATGACAATTAACTGAAGATGAGTTTATTCTAATCAGTGATGAAGGGATCAGAATAACTACGGGTGTGGCTCCAGCCTAAATTAGCACTCTGCTCTGTTTGCAGAAAATGGGACATACTTTATATTGCTGATGCATGTAGCAGGAGTAAGATGGCTATAAGAATGATAGTGTGGGAGTGGAAACTAAGACATATGAAATGACAAGAAAAAATGAAGAGGTTGGTACCTCATCAGGTACCTCCTCAGTATAATGAGGAGTGGACAGCCTGGTGGGATGGGTTACCTCCAAGTTTTAGATTTATGACTACGGAAACATAGGAAAGCTTGCAAACGAGTCTGGTGGTAAGGATTTTTACTAAAAGTCCAGTGTTGTGTGGCCTCAAAAATAGTTCATGAAGCAGAAGATTTTCAGAAGGAAAAAGGCAGATACAGATAATTTACTTTGACCTCTGCAGTGTGCAAAACTTGGAATACATTGTCAAAGAAAAAGCAATTAAGACTAGAGAGGCAAATAGAAATTGGCATAAAATGCAGGAACAATAAGGTCTTGCTAGTAAGGACTGGTAAAATAATTTTCTTCTAGAAATGAAAGATTTATGAAAAGGAAATGACAGTGGAGAAGAAAAGTTTAAGTTCATCAAGATGGGTTATGAATTATCTGTGTTATGTGGCCCTGAGAAAGGAAATGCAATTAAACATATCAGAATAATTTAGAGGAGAGTAAGAAGTATTAATGCATGGCCCGAGAAAATGATCATGAAACATACTATGTATATTGTGATTATCCACATTCAAGAAAATGGAATTTATATCAAAAGGAGTACACAGGCTACTCAGAGAAAGGGCAGAATTTTCTGAGGTGACTAACAGAATATGGTATAACAACTAAATGGTCTCAGTAAACAAAGACTGAATGCCACACACTTGATCTCTCTGTGAGAAACCTTAACTTCCCTCTCTACTTTTCTAGAGTGAAAACTGTGGAGGAGTTTCTAAAGTCAAAAGATAATATTGGTACAAGAAAAAAAAAAAGAAAAAAAAAAAAAAGAGCTGGACGCTGTGCACAAGTAAGCTTAGGTTAAAATTAAGAAGATATTAATTAACAAAATAAGACATTGAAACATCTTCAAATGGGGTGAGAAAATTCAAGTATTCAGAATAGATTGTGACTGCTTTATGGAACTATTTAATCCAGCTGCTTGACATAGTTGAAGACACATGGCTTTTTTCCTCTTGAGATTTTTATGACATGCTTTTTATTGTACCAACAAACCATTGGTTTGTATTACTATCCAATTGAAATGGCAAAATACGGTCAAGTATTGTTTACAGTAGTCATCTTTTTCATCTTACAGCTAGCATTCATTCCTTTATATGTAGCAGAAATGTAAAGTTTCGCTCTGAAAGATGTGATGTTGGCCACTGATAAATCTAGGGTGCTGGCTGGTCTAAATAAGTTTGAAACAGCTATTCACACGCTTCTCTACTCTTTTTGTAAAAGAAAACATTTACCTTAACAAGGGCAGAAGACCTATGATTGTCACAAATATTAGACCCTCCAGGGACTGATTCATGAAAAACTTCAAATACCCTTTTTTATTCCATTTGTCACATGTAGTGAAAGTGCCCTCAAATGTTCATTGACCACCTAAGACTAAATAGATCCCTGTTATATTTTAGTAAGTGAATTGAGAAAATATAAAAAATATTGAATTCTTATAGATGATAATTTAGTGTCTAGAAGTAAATAACAAAATATCTCCAGCAATATATGTGTATCAAACTGACTACTACATACCTATATATAAATATACCAATTGATACATGCATGCAGGATAGTTCTTTTGCTGAAGACTGCAATCAGAAGTCACACATTTGTCTTAAAGATCCTGACACTCATAGAAAGATGTGTCCAAGTGGAAATCAGTTTCTTATGAAGCCTTTTTTCTAAGCATCAATAAAGACAGACTTTTGTGTCCATGGCAGCATTAGAAAGATGTATTGCTTGCTCAAAAAAACCCCAATGAAATATACTATAGCTCTTAAAGCCTTCTGTTCCCCAAAAGACACTTTTAGTCATTTCAACAAATTCCAGTCATACTGTATCCTATCAAATAATGAAAATTATTGACAAGCCAAGCTTGACATAATGCACTTATTATTGCAGTGTGTATACATGGTGAAGAGAAGTATTTTAGATGCAGCCTATCTTTCTTTTTCTCTTTTGACAGCTAAGCATTTGGAGCCTCAGCATCAGATGGCTGAGCTTCTGTCTTGGCCCTCAGAGGTCATTAGAAGGAGACGGGGCTTCAAAAGACTCCAGCACTAACATGTTAGTGACTGTGTTCTAAGCAAGAAGGCCCTGGGAGCAGTATCCATTGCTCAGTGGTAAGCATATATATACACGCACAATATTTATATATGTTAATATATATCATCTGTATACCTAGGTATACATACATACATATAGTATTCAGGCAGAGATAGAAGATTGTGTAAAGTTGATCCAAAACACCACAACATTAACTGAAAAAAACGCTTTCAGACAATTTTGATGTTACCTAGGGTCTGAAGCAGCCTCCTATTTACTTGGAGCAGTTTCTGAGACATCTGAACACATTGGGATACACTAGCTGTGTGTTTTAAGCATGCCTGCAGAAGCCTTATAGAAGTCTTTCTGAGTTTTTGTTTGCTCAGACCAAGACCTGAGTCACAACTCTTTATACAGGCAGTATTACATATATGCATTTTTAGAGAACTTTCAAGTTAAAAACATTAAAAAAAAGAAAGCTCCGCAAGTTTTGTTTGCTTCAAGGATGTCTGGTCACTTGTGTGTCAGAATCTGCCTATTTTTGTGGCAGCCACAGAAGATACACTGAATCTCATATCTGTAGTCTCTCCAGGACATGAATTCATGTAATGATAAACTTCAGGAAATCTTTCAAGTGTTTCATGTCTTTCAAGAAGATTGAAGCTGAGCACCATAAGAAACCTCCTAGTCTGTAGTGTGGAGATATGTGGAAAAATGTTCTACTGTAAGCAGGCATAAACATTTGTAGTAACTATAAATTATGGCAACCTTTGCACTGCTCAAATGCTAGCTTATTTTTTGTGTGTGTGTTTGTGTGAATGCGTCTCTATCTGACATTGGTGTCTGGTTAAGATATGTATGTGTGACATCTCTTTTGGGGAAAAAAATACCTTTCAGTGCCTTTAGTAGCCTCTTTTTACCAGCTCCACAGATGTGCCATTACGATAGAGTCTGGCCTGCAGTACTGCACCTTTCAAAACCTCAATTTTGACATAGGAGTTGTTAATATTAGAATGGGCTCTGTGCTACATTAAATCCTCTTACATTCTACTACTTCTGTATTTTTACTGTATTGCTTTTTGAAGTGGCTAATTTTAATTTAACACATTTATCCAAAACACAGTATGGCATAAAGAAAAACTTAAAACAGAAAGACATATTTATAAACAAATGAGTCAATTTTGCAAAGCACTTGAAATGTGGTTTCCTAAATTGGCACTACATATTAACAACCTGAAACAATGAAATCATAAATAACTAGGATTTTTTATAATTCTGCTTCACATTCTGTAGCCTGGCAAATTGTCAAGAACCATGACTGATTCCAGCTCTTCACCATAGCATGGCATCTCCTGTTCAGCAGGAAATTAAGTTAATTCTATTTTTCACCAACAGGTGGTACTCTGAATTACTATATTCCTTAAAATATTCATATTGTAATATGGATTTTACTTAATGTAGAACTTAC
>JAAGNO010010214.1:24324-44750 GCA_033439905.1 Ceryle rudis
AGGATTTTTTTTTTTTTTATTAGTAATTTTAAATGAATTTGTATTTTCTAGTGAAAAAAAATATAAAATGCCCACACATGATTCTGAAAATTTTACTGATTTACTGGCATTCTAAGGATCTTTCAAAACATTTTTGCTTACCATAAAGCACAGCTAGATAGTTAATTAAAAGCTAGCCTTGACTAGCTGTCCATGTATAATCTTTAATGTCCCCTCTTTTCCACAGGCAATAATGTATTTTATGCCAGATTCATATAAAATCTGAATCCTCCCTACGTTGTTCAGTTACAAAGTACCTACCTACTGGAAATATCAGGATATTAAGAACTAAAGGACTATAGTTCAATTCACTACTCATAATTTACACTAATTAAGTACAACATACAGTGAGGAACAACACATAAGAAAGCAGAAACCATTATGTGTAGTAAAAGGTAGAGGAAAGAATAACTGGAATTTCAGTTTAAATTTATATTGATAGTAGACAGCAAAAGATTCTGAATCATGATTCTCTGGAAAGTGTTCCAAGATTTGTGTTATAAATTCGTGAGGATTTGAAAAAAAGAAGTGTAAAATTATCCATGTAACAATTGTTTTATATTGACAGATCACTCATGAGGAAAAATAGCTTAAATGGACCTTGTCCAAAATAAAATTCTTATAATTCAGGACAGGGACTCATATTGTGCATCACGCTGACATTCAGAAGTTAGTATACTTCCTTGGTTCCATAGATTTCAGGGTTAGATAGTCAGGAAGATATGTGCATTCAGATGGGCTTTTTATTGATCTTTGCTTCCACAAATATTGGGAATTCAGGTTCAGACAATCATTCATAGGCACAGAATGGTGACGTACACAGTAATTTTGTAGTCCTTCATGCCCCGGAGCAGCTTTTGGCTGAAACTATCTTATATTTTAGAAGTGAAAAGAGCAGGATGAAAATAATTAAGGAAAAAAACAATCACACTTCTAACTTACTGTTTCATTTAGAGATCATACCACGTCTTACAAGTCATCTCATCACTGAGTAAACTATAGAAAGCGATTTGCAATAGTTTTCTTTTAAAGAGACTTCATCTTTTACTTCAGAGTCATGTGGTACTTAATAGATCTATCATTAACTAATGTACATTCTTTTTAGAATAAGATAGTCATTATACATTTGTTATGCAATGCAGTAATTAAGATACATGATGAAGATTTCATACAACCAGCAGATTGACTTTTAGATTAAGTATGAGAGGTAAAAGTGCATGAGTCTTTGAATCTAGAGATCAAAGGTTCTGTTTTCAGTATATGTGTGCTCATTGGCAGTTGAACGCTTGCACATAAGGTTACATCAAAATAATTAAATTTTAATACTTCCTGTCTAATGGTCTATATTTGTTGCAGGACAGTCTGTTTCATGCTAGATCTACATGAACGTTTCAGGGATTAAAACACAGAGGTACTGTTGAGTGTTTTGGGATTTCACTAAGAGTCATGGAATCAAGCTAGATTTTCTGTATTCTTAAGAACCTACCTTATGTTTGGGGGATAAACTTAAATGTTAGACACATTCAACACCCAAAGCATTCTTCCACAATGCAGTTTAGAAAAGGTGCACTGACTTGAAAAAGTGATGGCTTAAAAAGGTTGTTTTCTAGCATTATGAAATCATTCTTATTCTTGTTTGATTTTTTTTGACATGCATTTTCCATGGGTTAGCAATGTCTATCTCTAAAAGCAATTAGAAAACAGTAAGGTCTATGTAAATGTACTATAGTTTATCAGCAGCTGATCAGTGAGATCATATAACATGGATGCTTCAATGAGCAGGGGAAAATTGGTCCACATTCTTTCTTTTTGTATCTTTTTATTTCATGTGCCCAAAATGTAATTTTCTTAAGATATGTTACGGACTTAAAAAAAATTACAGGTAGGTGTAGCTTGTCTTATTGATCTGAAGACATATAGGAAGAGGAAATTACTAGTATTGTGTGCCTCCCTAGTCATTACTTGTAGCCACTATACTTAACCTATCTTATTCTGGATGACTGCTTAGACACCTCTGGGTTCTTTTCAGCATGTCTACTATAGACTTTCTGCTAACATGTGTGCATTTTTCACATTTGTACCTGCTGTATGCAGCATTTCACAGACTATCTGCTTGGAAATCACATGGTTGTCCGAGTTGTCACTGTGGTTTCAGTATTCTGTTGCTATTTGCATTGCCAGGTTTCATGAGGATGCTGTGATTTTCAAGCTATTACTTTGTTTCTGATCTCTCAGTCTAAGCTGGCAAGCATCTGGTTTAACTGATGTTTCATAGAAAAAGATTTTCCAAGAATGAACTGAGAATCAAGACTCCCTGCAATGACTAAGACAACATAGGTAGTTTCATGAGGATGTGTGGAGGACTTCAGAAAATAAAGGAAAAGCACACTTCAACGGAGTATTGCATCTAAATGTCTCAGGTCCTGAATGTCAGTACTGGACAGCAGATGGTAAATTATCTCAGGGAAAGCATTCTTCTGATTTTCCTCTGTTAATTCCAGCACTCCAAGTAATTTGAGTATCTGTGTCTGTATTGTGTGACATTTGGTACATGTGACCGAGGAAAGAAAAGCTTTGTTGATTTAGGTTGGTTTTCTTTTTTTTTTTCTGTCCAGGCTTGTCAAATGTCTCAGCTACCCAGGTAGGTGGTTTTTTTGAAGGGTCTTTGAAACCCTATCATTTTAAACTATACAAACATTTTCCCACTGCTTTTAGTAGATACAGATATCTGCAGCCAACTAATGATGACTTGTGAAAATAGCAATAAACTTTTATTTTCACTTCTTCTTCTCTTTCTTTGAATGTGAACTTTGCTGAAAAAGTAATAGCAAGGCTGTTTTTTTCTCATCTGAGCTTTCTTAGTTGCTCTCGGTTCCTCTTCCTTGCATCTTAGAATATTCCTGACAGTGCAGTAGGCTTTTTTTTTAGGAAACTTTTTTCTTTCTTTTGAAGAAAAGACCATCTGAGAAATTCTTTTTTACTTTATATTCAGGTGGACTTGTTTCATGCATTTGTAGTCCATACAGTCAAAAGCAAATCAATGAATCCTCTTGCATTTCCTAACAATATTTATGTGAACGTTAGCCTTAAAATTCGCAAATCAAATATATTCAGGAACCAGGAGCTAATAAAATCTTTAATATGCAAACATGAGGACTATATCAGCACTCTCTCTTCCAGTCTTTTCCTGTGGTGATTGTAGTTATGGATATTGATTAGAGATCTTGAGATTATTAGAAGTTCCTTCATGGGTTTCTGTGGATTACTGTTTTCTATGAAACCTTCTGAAATTAATCGTTTCATTCAATAGCTGCTATGGTACTGGAGGGGGACTGGTTACTGAAGTGGTTCTTTCCAGTTCTGCTTTAAATCTCTGGCAGGGTTTAGGTAGGTGCCAGAGTTTTAGACAGGTCACAAATTTGTAGTAGTTCATGAGTCACACTTGTAAAACTGCACAGCTTTATTTTGTAATGGCAAAAGAACTGGTGCTCTTATAAATGTTTCATTGTTAACAGTGGGGAATCATTAGAAATATTTATTTTAATTAGCTTTTCAGTATCTTGTAAGAAAAGTTATATGCCTAATGTTCCAAAGTTTTCCGGTATTACAGTTTTATGATCTCCTATGAATATGAAATGTTTTTATTATAAAATATGGATCACTTCTCTAGTACAATGTATAACGGAAAAACTTGAGCAACAATTGATAGAATAAATGCAAAAAGGTGGTTATGGTATTTAAAATTGTTTCCCCTGTTCTGTACTGTTTAGGTATTTATACCTGTGGTTTTACATGTCTATCTTTCAACCCCTCATTTTGTTGTCTTGAGCAATCTAGACATTTTTAGCATGCCATATATTTGTTGTTTCCCTTATTCTAGCCTCACTTTTCTTACTTGATTCCATTGTTGTCTTTTAATATTTGGCTATATGTCACTACTTTTATTCTTAATCCCCTGTCAGTCTGCAGTACACTAGTTTTACCATTTCTGTTGAACTCTTGTTTTATGGCTAAAGAAAGCATTAGTGTCATGTTTTCATTTTCTTTGCAAGATCTAGGTCCACAGTATGTTGTTGGTCTTTCTGACATCTTTAAACTGCCAAGGTGTAGAAAACTGCTACATTCCTATTTCCATATTTTCATGTTCTGTTCTTACTCGTCATTTCTCTAAGAACTGTTTCATCATCTTACAAAGTCTGTAGCTCTGGAGGGTATTGTTTTGTTGTGTTTGTTGTTTGTTTGGTTGGTTTGTTGGGGTTTTTTTCTGATATTCCAGCTAGTATTTGGACAATACAGGCTTCTGTGTCCTCTTCAAGTTCAAACTCTTCAACTCATCATTCTAGGCAACCTTGCTAGAAAATTTCCAGTTTTTCCCAAAGTTTGTTTTTCTGATACTCTGAGTTGAACTCGTGATTTAGCAATATGAAGTTTCCTAATACTTTTGTAAGATTAGCTCTCACTAAAAATAAAACTATCATCGTATTTTGTCATTATGACTTTACTATTTTATAAAGGAATATGGTTTCATGTTATATCAAAGAATGTGGTATTTGCCACTACTGGTGTGTTCATTTTGTTAAGTCTAGGTATGAGAAATTAAAATTGCTTATATTCCCTCCATTTTCACTGTTATTTTATTGACTTATAATCTTACAAAAATTCTGTACAATCAACCATTTAAATAAAATGTCCCTTTTACTCTACTTTTATTTATGTCTTTCCATAAATATGTTATAGGTATAGGGTTCTGTTATGCAGATTGCAGATCTGCTTCCAGTCTTGGCTTGTTGAAGAACTATTTTTGTATGTCAGCATTATTTATTTAGGACATTGTACATGCATTTAGGACACCGATGTGCAGTGTATTGCAATGCATGAGAGCACAAAATAGACTGTCCATTATAAAAAGTGATGTCAGATTAAAATTAATGACTAAAGAAAATATTACAAATCACATTTTTATTTCTTTGTTTTGACTTCCATTTTTTTACTTAGTTGAGGCTGTTTTCCTCTATGTTTATTAAATCTGAGTCTCAGATTCTTACAAAATCCTGGTTTTGCAATGGCCAGTGGTACCTAATTTTAGCTACTGAAAATTATATTAGTTAGACTCTGCATGTAGTCATTAATCTATCTAATCTGTCAGCCCTACCACCATACTCAGGTCTCATTCTTCCTGTATTTTAATTACCTTTACCAGTGCTTCACTCCTAAGATTTCCTTTCTGCTGCTTTCTGATTCATCTAACTCCTTTCTCTTCCTGCTGCTCTGTTTATACTCATAAAAATCCATTGACTTATTTGACCCCTGCTTTGTTCCACTGTCTCCTAACATGTTTTGTTCTTCCTTCAGAAACTCTGAATTTATCAGTGTTCAGTCTGCATCTAGCAGGAATCTAGCGCTTGCAACAAACATATCTGAAAGTGTTAAAATTGAAGGAACACTTCATTATTTTGCCAGTCTTCAAGTAAAAAAAACCTAACAGCGTTGTCATCACTGAAATTTTATAACTGACTCATCTGAAGTATGAGAGACTGAATGATAATGTCACACTTCTTTAGGATGTACATTCTATGTATTAATCTTGTGGGTCCTTGAGAACTCCAGCTTGTATCTAAGGAGGGGTAAATTTAATTATCCAACAACCTAAAAAATATTTTTAGCACAACTAAAGGATATGAAAATAATTTTTATGTAATTCACTATAGCCCTCTTTAACAAGCAAGATCTTACTTCTAATGAATAGTCAGAGAGAATTCAACTGACAAAAATCTAGCACCATGCAGTAATTCATCTAACTAGTAAATAAGTGTATGACTAAACAAAGATACTATACAGAAGATTACAATATATTTTGAAATTTTATATTCTAAGTAAAATGTACATGAAATTTAAAACACATAGCATGCATACAGCAAAAACAAGGACCTAATAAAATAATTCAGTATGATTCTAATATAAAACAGGGAGTGAAAGTGATCATGTGGTTAAAAGAAAAAAGCAGAGAAGAAAAGAAATAAATTGTTCAACTCACCTGGAATATGACAGAGGCAGAGGAATTGTGTATTTTTTTTTCAGATTTTTCAATTTTTATTTGTGTTTTTAAATTTTCAGAACAAGATTTTCAAATCAATTCAGTTTGTCAAAGATATTTTCATATACTTAAGCTTAATGGATTTTACATAAACAAATTAAGCAGCATGTTTTTGTCCTTTAAATGTTGTATTCACTATGTCTATAGATGCATATTCATTGATAATATGTATTGTGTAATATTTTTACGTTTAAAGTTTGACAATTACTCTGTAGTTATTCCTGGATAACCCCAGTATTTGAAAAGCAGAATGAATTAAAAGTAAGCTCAGCATTTGGGAAGGCAGTAAATTTAATTTTCCTTTTCAAAAATAATCTTTGGCACAAATTCTGGTACTGTTCATCTGGGATTGCCATAAAACACATGTATGTCACTGTGGATGCTTATCTAGCAACTTGAATAAGATAGCTGTATAAATGAGAATACCAACTTTGCTATTCAATTTAGCAATCTGAAGCCTTTTATTCTGTATACACTTGCCTAGTCTTTGTCTAATATATCTGAATGAAAAAAATGTAAAGGCCACTGTGTACTGAAACTTGTGACTTCTGCTTGCCTGCTGCATTTGTAAGTCACTCTTGCTTTTGCATTTCACAGTACTCTTTCCTAGAACACTTAAGGATAGGACCCAAAAAAGGATCAAACAATATTTTCTACTGCTTTCCTTTTTCCAAAGATGGAAAAGAGCTCGTGAAACGGGATAAAGGCAGAAAGAATGAGCAGCATAAATAAAAATAGGTGGAAAATTAAGTTAAAATAATGAGGGTGATGAAATGTGGGAGAAAGTGTGGTTAATCACTGTGCATGACTGGTTGTAAATAACCTGCAAGCAGTTTAGAAAGAATCTGTTATGCAGGTGGTGCCCAACCATCTCACGCGACAGGAGAGGCTAACCTGTTGAAATATGGAACATCCTTTCTCACAAAATTACAAATGACAAGCTAGTCTCTGTCTTTTCCATGAAAGGTTTTTTGCTGGACCTTGAAGCCAGAATCCTCACTATCACCTTGATGTACACCCTGTGGTGAGGAGGACAGGGGAATGGGGGAGAAGGGAGCTGAGATTGACAAGCAGATAAACAGGCGAGAGCCCTGTGGGAGTGCTAGAATGAAAATCACTGTCACCCCAGTTCTCTCCAGGGCATATGGGCAGCACACAGCTCCATTTCCACTCTCACCACATCCTGATACTCACAGCCACCGCTGGCCAAACAAAAGCACGTGTTGTGCTTTGCAGAGGCCAGACTGGATGGCTCCACTGTAAAGCAAGGAAGGCACTGCATATGTTTTATAATCTCAGCACTGGTGCCAGATGAAATCTTTAATGACTTTCTTTATAATGGTTCAGAATAATCACTTGGCATGTGATCAGTGCTAGTGCTCACAGACAGAAGTTTTCTAACTGGTTGTATATGCATTTGGGTTTGTTGAACTGACTTTTTTTTTCTCCTGTTTTATCCCATAAGCAATAGAGAGGGAGTTATTTGGGTACCTGGAGGCAAGTTCTTACGCCATTTCAGCACAGGGTATCATGTTTAGCTCCCAGTTGCAACTCCAGAAGACAAACAGGCCCTGTGCTTATCCCTGTCTGTCTCATATATATGTTTCAGATACCTCTGGGCACATAAAAGGAGCTAGAACACTATGTTTAGGCTCCTAAATAGCCCCCCATTACCTATGTCTAGAATAGGCCAAGATTATTTGTCAAATTCTATGATCCTTTGTCAAACAATATGTGGATTTATTCTAAGTTAATTTTGCTTATTTCAAGAATCAGAGTTGCTATGAGCAGATTTCTCCTGCCAAAATGTTTGGTACTACAGTTCCTTCACAAAACCATATATATATACACCCAAGTATACCCATTTCACCATGAGGTGACGTCCAACATGGTTAGTCTACTGTGAAATAAGGAAAACCAATATCATTTACAGGTCATGTAAATATCAGGCTCAGCAGTTCTTTCCATAATGAAATATGCTGGACTAGATTTACTGCTCCAGAGAGATACCTCTGCAATGCTCCACCGGTGCAAAATAATCTACTACAACTAGCATATCTGCAGCTAGCTGGAATGGGAGATCCTCAGCTTGCCCAGTACCAGGAACTCCAGGCTGCTTTCCCAGTTTCCTATGGTAAAATTCATTTAAGAATACTTTAGAGTTTATTGAATTAAACAGACCTTTTGGCTGTCTCCTCTACGGAACTCTCCCTTGTGCCCTTTCCACAGGGTGCAGAGGCAGGCTGGAAGTGGAGATCTGTCACCTCAGCTTCTTTCCTCTGCTGGGTAAGTCTCAAGTGATGCAAAGCATGTGTCCCCAGTTTTTTTGACTGTTCAGGCCATGCTGTTCAAAGCAAGCCAGTCCTTTGATCCAGCTAAATATACAGCATGGATAAGATGAGCAACCTGGATTACAGTTTTCTTTTGCTGCCAGCTTTCATTTCTTAATAAGGTTTTCATTTTCTAAAAAGTTTGATTTGCTTTCTTACTAAGATTTTTTTCCATTTTAGAAAAGGCAGAATTTCCTTTCAAGAGTTGTAGTTTTTGAGAATCTCTCTGTTTGGTTTGTTTGTTTTTTTTTTTTTTATTCTGTAGATATTGCCAGATTTGGCTTTCTAGATGCTTATCAATGAAATAATTCAACAGAACTATTTCATGTCAGCGTTTGCTTACCAACATTTCATAATTTCTTCATTCAAAAAGTCATAATCTAATCACCGTGTCTGCTGTGCAGAAGTAAGAAAAATGTCTGTCTTTTCAGTTTTATTCTTGGTAGTACTGACTCAAATTTGTTACCTTTTCCAAGTTATAGAGCTTAGTCAAGTCCAACCAGTTTCAAAGCATTATCAGAGAAGAAGAATACACATCTGATGGAATTACTAGTTGATGGTAAGTAACAGACAGGAACTAATCTATAGGCAATACATATCCATTTGTATTGTAAAATGAGAAATATCCATGAGAAGGGGTTTCTAATCTCATTACATTTGTTCAGCTCACAAACTGCAGTGAGGTGATTTACTGTGAAATCAGGCTCATGCTCTGCAGATCATAGGATTTTAGTTTCTGAAGCTTATTAATGCTAATGCACTGTTTTTCATTTACTTAGTGGGCTTTCAATGAACCCAGAAGCATGAGTTCCACAAATCACTCTGGCACATGCTTCATTCAGATCAGTCCCAAGTGATGGGACTTCCCCCACATGGTAGGGTTATGTGAAGAATAAGCCCATGCTTCTGTGTTTTGCTATTTGAATGTTAAGATATATTCAGCTGATCTCCATTTCTGGTCACCTAGCAAAGATGCTTTTCCTTTGGGAGCTACACAAACATGGGTTCTCCTCAATGCTGGGCAGAACATGTGCAGAAGTCATTACTGCAGCTCAGAGACATTATTTGCACCCTGGGAAGTTTTTACCTGAGATGTACTATACAGCAGCTCATCTTTCATCTTCAGTCCTTTCCGATCCTGTTACAATTCTCGCAGACTGGCTGAAGCCTGACACAGCTGCAAGCTGGTTGTGTCACTCTGGTTTCACACAGAATGAAACATAAATAGAATTGCTGTTGTTTCATTCCCACAAACCCCTGACAAGTTTCAAGTTTCACAACTTGAAAACATGTACTTTTTAAAAGACCTTTTCTTCCATTAGGTGACACTCATACCATTTAGAACATGATTTTGATGTAGCACCTAAAGATATGCAGGACACAGGACATGACAGAAAATCCTGCTGCTCATCACTGTATCTGCTGGTTCAGGAGAATCCTGCACATAAAAGGGTAACAGGCATTAAAAGGTTTGGTGATGTTAAAGAAATTGTTTGTTTTCAGAAATATTTTTTTTTAAAGATCCCAAGCAGTATTATTATATGAATCAAACACTTGAAGAGGAAAGCTCCTTAACATGGTAGCATAAAAAATGCTCGCAGAATAAAATAGAATTCTTCAGAGACATTTGTTTTATGTCGAATTGTTACTAATTGATTACCAGGATTAGAGAATTAGGTATGCTCAGAAGATAATCTTTGCGGAGAGGTTGTTTGAGTTCTGAGTACGGCAACGTAGCACAGAACAGTATTTTAGATACTAGATATTAAAATAGCAGTACAGGTAGGGTAAAGGTAACAGTACAGGAATGGCTGACAATGTTATTGCAAGCTGACAAGCTCCTATGGACCTTGATGTAAAGTTGATTCAATCATGTTTCAGAAACAACAGTTAAAGAACAATCTTTTTTTTTTTTTTTTTAATTTTCTGATCTCTAAGGTTATGATTTACAGAATTTCCTCAGTATTTCTCCGAATCCTTTTTTTTTTTTTTTCCATTATTTACAAATATTCAGTATTGTAATTTTGCGATGGAGTGGTTTTCCATGCCTTTGTCTAATGCTGCGTTTCTGTCACCTGCATGGACACGTAACCCTTTTTTTTTTATCCAAATATAATTGTGATATTGCACATTACTTTTAATATGTTACTGTTACTCTTTTGAGAATACCCTTATATGTTCTGCATACAGATACAAGAAGGAGAAGGAATTTGTTAGTTGAGAAAAAAAGGATATGAAGAGGGCTTGTAATAGAAATGCTAATGCCCAGGAACACAGAGACCTTTTGTTCTGGAATCAGTGATGCTCTAAAAAGGTCTTACTGTGCAGAAAAAATATGTTAGAGTAAGGCTTCCTACAGTGTCATGTGAGGGTAGCCATTTGATTTAAGACCTATCATACTTCCTCATGTTAATCTGAAACTCCAGAATGCTGAGCGCTAGAAATCATACAGCTGAGTTTTAAAATAAACAAAGAATCTCCTGGAGGAAGAAGGAATGTAAAAATCTGTGAAAGGCCTAAAGACCAAAGTTGATAAAGTTGAAAGCAGTGGTTGAGAGTACTGTGCTTTCATTTGAATGAGCAATCAATAACATGCATTATGTGACTTGATTTTAAAATGCCTAGAATCATAAAAACTCTACTCAGTTTGATCCATGAAGTTTCTTTTCTTTTCTTCCAGAAGCAAAACAACACTCCTGCATTTCCAACAGAGGGGAGAAGAAACAATTTCCCATCCAATGCATTTAAAGACATGGGAATACAAAGCAGGGGGAAAAAAAAAAAAAGACACCTGGTTACTTTGGAGCAATCAGACAAAAAAAGGAGTCATAGACAAAGGATTGCAGGAGCTCTACTCTTACGAGCAAAGCAAAGCAACAATAGAAAACACATAAAAGAGTCTCAGTTTCTATCAGCTCGAAAAAAACCTACATTACATGAAAAAGTAAACAGTTTTTCTCATAGCTTCTCAAATGCAAGGCTTTGAGGATTCCCCAGTTGTCAGAAGATTAAATATCAGTTCAAAATTTTTCATTTACCTCTTCATTTTTGTAGGGTTCATTTTTTCAGTTGTAAAAATGTGAGGTTTTTTCCTTATTTCTGCATTCCTTATGCCCTTGTTTGGTAAACACACAAAGAATCTACCTAAGTGGAATACTGCTCACAATTCTGCAGCTGGGCAGGGCACCTTTCCTTCTTTCCCTATTTATATGTCTTCTTTGTGTTTTATTATTTTGTAAGGAGAATATGTTTTGTCACATTCATGAATTGCAGATCAGGTTTTCATGAACTGGCAGGACTGATAGGAATAGTTTTTCTTCTTAGCGGTCTATAATTCCACTTCTTTTTCATTGCTTGCCTTTTATGTTTTCTCCTTATCTATTTCTTTCTCCCATGGACAAAGCTGCCTGGAATACTAGACAGCAATTACATTCTGCAGATGATTTCTGTAAATTGTTCTACTTTTCAAGCACTTATAGGCAAAATTATTTTAGCTGAGAGGACAACAACTTAAGAAAAGGAAGAAAAAAAATATGCATTGATTACATGGTTAAATACACAGGTCCAGATTAGAAAGTGTCAATACTATTTACATATGTTGTTAGATAATGTTCATTGGTTTTATTCCTTAAAACTATTTTTTAACTTTCCTATTACTCCAAAGCATATTTTTCCAGCTAGTATTTGTTGTGGGTTTTTTTATCTAATTCTCTGATGCATGTTTGATATGTATTTCCTATCTTATTTTTCTTCATTTTTAGCTGCAATAAAATACATCAAGCAGATTTTTAGAAATGCTCAATTTAAACAAACCATTGCTAAATCTGAGAAAGATATACAGAAGTGACCATTTTGGGAAATATCACTATTTACAATGTGTTTCACATTTCATGTGATTGGGAAAAGCCATCATGGATTCACCAGTGGTAAATCATGCCTGACAAACCTGATCTCCTTCTACAACAAAATAACCTGCTCTGTTGGTGCAGGACGAGTGGTGGACATTGTCTGCCTGAACTTCTCCAAGGCTTTTGACATGGTCCTCCACAGCCTTCTCGTAGAGAAACTGACATGTTACAACCTAGGCAAGTGGTCTGTGCAGGGGGTGAGGAACTGGTTGATGGGCTGTACCCCAGAAGTAAATAGTTCTTTCTCAGACTGGCAACCAGTCACAAGTGAGCTCCCCCAGGGATCGGTATTGGGCCCAAGGCTGTTTAATTTCTTAAAAGTGGGTTGGATGTTGGGATCAAGAGCACCCTGATGAAGTTTGTAGATGACGCTAAAATGAATGGGGAAGTTGACACTGCAGAAGGGAGAGCCATCCGGGAGAAGAAGCCATCCATGCACAGAAGCCCTGTGGAAAAGGACCTCAGTGTTCTGGTGGACAACAAGGTCAACATGAGTAAACAGCGTGCTGCAGTGGCAAAGAAAGCCAACAGGATACTGGGTTGCATTAACAAAGGTGTCACCAGCAGAGATAAAGAAGTCATTATTTCACTCTACTCAGCGCCAGTCAGACCACACCTTGATTACTGCATTCAGTTTTGGCCCCCACTATACAAAAAAGTTGCAAACAAGCTGGAGAGGGTCCAGAGAAGGGCCATGAGGATGATCACAGTACTGGAAGACCTGCCATGTAAAGAAAGGCTGAGAAAATTTGGTTTGTTTAGCCTTGAGAAGAGAACGCTTAGGGGAGACCTTGTTACCATGTACCAGCACATAAAAGGTGCCTACCAAGAAGATGGACACTCCCTTTTTACAAGGAGTCAAATGGAAAAGAAAAGGGGTAACGGGTACAAGTTATTCCTGGGGAGAGTCCAGAAGATAATTTTTCACCAGGAGAAAACTAGACATTGGAATAATCTCCCAAGGGAAGTGGTGGATTCCCCTACATTGGACAGTTTTAAGACTCAGCTTGACAGGATGCTGGGCCATCTCATTTAAATTATCTATATACGTGTGTGTGTGTGTAGTATCTATATACGTGTGTGTTTGTTTTGTGTTTCTTTTTTTTTAGCTTGAAAGTTTGGACTAGAGGATCCTTGAGGTCCCTTGCAACCTGATATTCTATGATTCTATAAATAACTTTTTAACTTTGACAGACTTTTCTATCTCACTGCTCAAGTGATTCTTTTCAAGATCATTAATGACAAAATTAAAAATTAAGGAGTCAAGTGCAAATCCCTGAGGGATTCTTCTAATAATCTTCCTCCCCTTTGAAAACTATTTCTGCCACTTGTTTTCTATCTCTTAGTAAGTAATTTATTTGTCAGTTTTAGTTCCCTTTTCCACAGTCATCTTCATCTCTTTAAGAGCCTGCTTTAAGACACTGCTCAACACCTTTTCAAAGTCAAGGTGCAATATATCAGCCTGCTTCCTCTAGTTTGGAGGCTTGCTGACTACTACAGAGAACTGTATATTTGTGAGAAGTGCTATTCCTTTGTAAAAGCCACGTTGCTCTTCCTTAATCTTTCATAATTATGAACCATAATAGTTCATATTTATTCAGGTGCACATTAATTCTATTTTTCAGACAGTTTTAACTAATTCACCTGCTGGACACGTTGAGCTACTGATCAGTCCTTGGATTCCCCTGCAGCCTTCTGAAATAACTGGTGTCACATGTGCCACTCCTCTTCCTCCACATTTTCAGAGAGAGGTTTGTGATTTACTTGTTTCATCTTCAAGTATCCCTAGAGTTCAAAGGTAAATATCAATCAGTCTTGCAGATTTTTGACTCTTAATTTTATTTATTCCTTCAATAACTTCTGCTGACTCTTGAGCATATCCTTTAATGTGTCTATAGATTTAAAATAAAGGTCCAGCTTAGAAATCTCCCAGAGTTTATCTATGTTAAACAGAGATAGAAACAAGTAATTTTTCTACTCTGCTGTGGTGCCCTTTCCACTGCATGTTCTTTTCATGCTCTGATTAATTTCTTCATGCTACAGACTCCCCAGAAGGCTTCTTCCTCATCTGCTGGAAAATGGATGTGTTCTTTGGTTTTGTGGTATCTGCAGATAGTTTCTCAAACTCTTTTTTTTTGATGCTGCCATTTTGTGCTTTTACATATAACTGACCACTTACTGATTCTTATTCCTTCTATTATCCAAATTTCACACAGTTTAAGGTTTCTAAATGATTTCCATTTCTAATCCCTAGCTTTCTGGATTTCCTCAAGTCTTTGCTATTGGTTAGTATTCCTTTACTTTGAGAAGCCATATGGTGGTATTAGATAGTCACTGTACCACTGGGAATGATTAATCTCTTTAACATTCTTTTCTCATTTATACACAACTTCTCTTTTTAAAAATCAATCAGCAGTAGACCTTTTAATTTAGTAGCTTCAGAATTTTGGAATAGAACTGTCCTATGGTTATTCATTAGACAGTGACTTGTAATGATATCACCTGAACAGATTCCTGCACATTGGTCTGGGCCAAACCTAAAAGACTGTCATTGACAGTGTTTAGCTATTTTATCTCAAAATCATACACAGATATGATGTTCAACCAGGCTACCAGGGAGCACTTTACTCTCTTGCCTATGGCATTTCCTTTCAGGTTGCGAACTCTCATTTGTGAAGTATTGACTGGAACATCTCTCTTTGAAGGAAAGGCTGAGAAACCTGAGTTTATTTAGTCTGGAGAAGACTGGGAGAGGGGATCATATCAATGCTTATAAATATCTAAAGGGAGAGTGTCAAGAGGATGGGACCGTTTTCTTTTCAGCGGTACCCAGTGGTAGAATGAGGGTCAATGGACACAAACTGGAACACAGGAAGTTCCACCTAAACATAAGGGGGATTTTCTCTACTTGGAGGATGAACACAAGAAAAATGTACAATAATATAACAGATAGTCCTGTGACTGTGACTTCCTCTTCTGTACACAGTGATATATGATAGTTTGTAGACAGTTTTTTGGCCAGTATACTACTGTGCATATCTCTTAGTATTTTAAAATCATCCAGGTCTGCTAGAGCACTGTCTGTGTGGACATTTCCAATATTCCAGTCACTTGCATCTCTGAATCACACACCAATGTGAAAACTAAGACACAAAAGATATATGACATACAGGAAAGTTTGTAGCTTGAAATATTTATGAGAAAAACCTCAAATGATTTCCTCTAACATGGTAAATGGGTATGTTCCAAGATTTTCCATATTCCTGACCACATAAATCTTTGCAGTAGTTTTTCTGGGCTTTAAGTGTGCGTTATACTTGTTTAATTGATATCAAACTTCCTCAAGTCAGTATCTGTGTAATATAGAATTGGTAGGTTAAAGTTTTAAAAATATCCTAGAATCCCCCTTAATCCTTTCAAAACAAGACACAAAATCCTCCAAAGAAGGGAAATTGTAGAAGATTCTTGCTAAGGCTTGAACAGGTGTGGTCCAGTTAGTACTAATAAAGGTTCTTTAAAACTGTGACATACCAAGCATAAAACCAGGTTTATTTCCAAGGTAGGTATATAACATAAAGCATTATATTTATATGTATTATATGTTGAAAGAGTTCTAAAGTGAAAAGGAAACTGCTGGACAAATCTATGATAAATATCTGCTATTTGTAAATGCGTGTATTTATATTGACCTAATATCCTGAGAGTCCTAATTTAGTAATGCTCTCTATCCTCTTCCACTCTTCCGCTGACTTGCACCTTGAGAGATGTAGTCCTCCAGGCAGATCATCCATACAGGAAAAAGAAAATGAGGATAACTTACAGGCTGGATGTTGTAGAATGCTTCAGGATGTAGTACCTTGTCTGACACTTTCATCCTGAAGCACTTTGACTGACTCCTTCAGCCTGAAGTACAACAAACACACACACACACCCCCAAGTGAAAACCTTTGCACATTGAGGGGCCGGAGAGAGAGAATCCCTCTGCTCTTGGTAGACTGTGCAACACAGCTGACAACTCACTCAGCCGGGAGTAACATTTTTGTCTCATTAACTGCCCAAGAGGTTATTCATCAAAGAAATCCTGCTTCAATTTGCTGATTTTATATGTGATCATTATACGGCTGCTGCAGCACAGGTGCCTGTCATTGGAGAAGACAGTGAAAGCTGGGCTAGGAACTAGCTACAGGTAGTTAAAATGTGAAGACCATGTCCAACAAAGCTCTTCACTTGCCTTCACTTAGGCAGTCACAAGATTATTTTCCAAACAATTCCCTTATTGTTGCTTTATGTTAAACCTAAAACATAGCACAATCCAGTGCTCTGTTGGGGGACAATAAATACAATCACATCTGTCTTCCTGAGTGAGGATTCAGATGACTACAGGCTGATATAAAAATTTAGCTTAGTGAAGCTGTCATAGATTAGCTTCTCTTTCAATTGCTTGTCTGTGTAGTTTACATGAGATCTAGCTGAATGCTGCTAGTCAAAAACCTTTTGATGTCAGCCAGCAACAGCTTAAAAGGTATTGTTCTATCTACCATTCTTCTACGACTATGAAATTGTTCAATCTCGTGAACCACCAATTTATTTAATAGGAAAACTTAAAAAAACAAACTAAAACCCTCCCAAACTGAAGATCCATGAAAAAATAATTTTAGTATTTTCTCAAACAAACACAATCCAATGACATGGAAGTGTCAGAGATAAAAACCAGTACTGGAACTTAAGAATGAACTGTAGAAGCACACTGCATCTTGTCTGCTACACTACTCTGCTTAAGTTCACACTGATCCAGAACAAGAGGAATTTATCAGACATCTAGAGGGAAGATAATGAAATGGGATTATGTTGCTATTGATCATCATATATATAGTCTAAAGTGGTACTTCAGAGACCATGATCATCATTGTAAGAGATGCTGGCTTTAGGCAGAAATGAGCTTCTATATGAGCCAGGATAAATGCCATTTATATCTATCATCAGAACACAGATCTCTATTGGGTCCCAGGGAGTAAAAGTCTTTAAAATAGAAATATTAGAATCATAGAATCATTTAGGTTGGAAAATACCTTTAAGAACATTGAGCCAACGAATCAGCCAGGCTATATGGTTGAAGTATAGTCAATTATGATCTCTAGCTCTGAAAATAAGCAAAGGTATTGAAAGTTTGAAGTTTACTTCAGTTATGATGGCTATATTTGAGTTGGTAAGTCTGAGTTTATGAGTTGAAGTAAGAACAGATGATGAAATAAAAAGATCTTAGATCATGAGCAGGTTTGTTTACTCCAAATCCAATAGTCTAATAACAGATATCAGGTTCTAAACACTCATTATAGTGACAGAAGTATTTCAGTTTATTCTAGCACTTCATGAGTTGTACAGTTCCTGTACTTCACATACTATCCATGCTCCAATACCTTTCTAAAATGTGGGTGATGACTTTATTAAACATAGACTGATAACATGATATAACCATTTAAAGCTCTTTTTAGTCAAAATGATTCTGTTGTTACTTTGTGCTTTCTTAAATTATGTACTTGAGTTTCGCAGGTATTTTCAAAGCTTTCTCATGATCCTGACACCTTTTAATTTGTTTGTTTGTTTGTTTGTGGGTTTTTTGTTTGTTTTTGTTTTTCAGAATGGAAGGTAAGTGCAATGATGCATATGCTAGAAAACTCTTCCAGACACTTTTTTTAAGTAAATAACATTCAAGTCTATATGTTATTTCTGGTTGCCTCCAATCCAAAGGAAGTTACAGTCACTTTGTTAATTTGCAAATCAGTTCAGACACTCACTTGGATGACAGTGAAGATTTCGGGCTTAATGAACAAAGTAATTCACAAAGACATTATTTATATTTCTGTAGGAAGTAAAACATTGTTCAGTTACTTTAAAACATTTACCACAAATGGTAAATCAGTGTTTTCCCTTAGTTTAACATAAAATTGTACTTATATCTGAGATTTCCTTTTTTTCAGACAAAACATGTTTTATTTTGCTATTGTCGATATTACTCCAACTCCTCTTTAATAATAGAAGGAATAAATCAAGCCTACCACAACAAAACTGAAACAAAGAATTTTAGAGTAAGGAATGTCTAGTTTTTGTAACATTTTGAAGGAAATGTCCCCAGTGCCTTAATCTCTGGGTTTTCATAATATCGAAACTAGTTGTGTTTATTAATTTAAGCCCCTGAAAAAATTTCAGCTGCCCCATTTCCCTTACCTTTTGTTGTGCAGTGCACAAGTACAGATACAGTATTGACAGCATCTGTTGTCTTCCTCTTGAAGTGTTAATAAATTCAGTGTTGTTGCAGAGTGCACACTTTCCTTTTAAACTTCTCTAGCTGTCTTTTTCTTCATTCACTAGTTTCAGATGAATAATCTTTCAGCTTTTCTTTCTGTGAAGTTTACAGGAGATGTACAATTCCCAAAGGATGACTGTTAGAACAATATCAGATATACTATTACAATTCTTTTTCTTCCTAATTGTTAAGGTATACATTTTGTATATCTGAGATACCATCTCTTTTTTGGATTTCACCACTTGATACTGATCGCTTCAGGACCCAGAGGGAGCCAAGCTACTTTGAGTGAGACGAACTCCTTGGTAGTTTCTCTGAATGCCCTTAAAGTGAAGAAAATGATGGTTGAGATGAGACACTGCACTGACAGGCACAGCCTCTCTGGATTTGCAGGAAGTAACAGTGCCTCAGCAGAGAGCTGCAAACTCTTTCAACAAATGGTTAAAAGTGCATGTGTATACTCTGAGTTATAATAAGAAGAATGAGTTAGAGTTGCAGCATTTCATGTCATCTCCATAGGCAGTTCATGCAGGAAATGCTAATTATTATTTCTTAATCTTTTTCAGAAGGCCAGCCCACTCTTGTAGGGGAAATATAGAAAAGATTTTGATGGGAGTGGCAGAAATTCACTTCAGAGGCAAAAAAGACTTTTTTTTTCTTCTTTTGAATTATGTTTTAATTCTCCTCCCATCTTTCTCTGAAGGATCATATGTGGTGAGCTATGAATGCAGAGAACATCAGACAAGACAGTACCAGTGTTCAGGTGGCATTCAGCAAATCTAATGGCCCAAAATGTCAGTTGTGTTAGTCTTGCTCCTATGCTGCCCTAGAATTGGATGGACATGAGAACAAAACCATACCACTTAGTGACACATAAAGTGAATTTTATTTAATAAGCTATAGAAGGTGAGTAATAAATTCTAAGATTTCTGTTCTACAACACTCACAGACTTCTCATTCATAATAAAGAAGGCCCTCCAGTCTAGCTCTGACCAGCACCACAGGTCTGGGGAGGCATGACACCAGTCTAGCTTCTCAACATATCCAAGTCTGCTGGCAGCCAGACCCATGTTGCCCCAAATCTGGCTTCTTCTCCTAGTGTATTCACCAATCAACACACAGATTCAAAATATTTGATTTACTGTAGTTTTGCACAGGTAAGCTTTACCCCATGATACAGACTCTGTGGAACATAAGTTGGTGGTTTTGGAGCGAGGAAGGAATTATCTACCAGGTGAGACTGGCTGAGACACTGGACTTTTTTTCATGTTCCTCTGCAGTATTGAGCCGCTGTTGTTGCCTAAGCCTACATTTCTCTAAACACTTTCTGCCAGAACATCAAACAAGAGCGTCCTTTTGCTTTTCCTCCTCGAAACACAGCCTCTGGGTTTGTAACATGGTTGTCTGCACTGCTTAGACAAAGGAAAAAATTGGAATTTTTTTCATATTTTTGAAAAATGTTTAGCTTAAAGTTTCCCAAAGAGCCAAAGGATATGGGGCAGAAAGTTGCCAAGGCCCTAGGAAAGTTTGGCCTATAGTTCAGGGAAGCATAATAATCCTTCAGCTGGCTTATTTGCTTATCCAACTGAAAATAGTTAATTGGAAAAATAAATGGCTTTTACAGAGATGACAACTCCTCTGATGGTAAAATATGGCAAATAACCCTGGTAAAAATCAATATAGCCAAGCTATTAAACCCAAACTATATTTCTTATTAAAAATAAACATATTGTCTGGCCAACAGCTAATTA
>JAAGNO010010214.1:44850-82748 GCA_033439905.1 Ceryle rudis
TTTTTTTATTATTATTATTGAAACCTTCTCCCTTGACTATACTGTCATTTAAAATATCACCGTACTACAGGAAAAATATGGTTTTTCTATACTATTGATTGTACTCTGCATGACTATAAGTGGTGTCACAAGATGGAAGGTAGATCAATAGGTCAGAACTTACTGATGATATAAAAATTCCTCCAGGTTTCAGGATAAATACATCAAGTCTTTCAACTATGGTTATAAAAACCTGCCCATTTTCTTTTTACAAGTTGTCTTAAAGAGCTAGAAAACAGTTACTTACCTTGCAGTCTATTCTGCTATGGCAGTTTTACTGTCTTCTTTCTGGCATCTGATGAAAAGGGTATATATTTTCAGCACATAATGCTTTAAGATATGAAAACCACTAAGCTCTGAATAGCCTTTCATCAAAAGGAAAATCTCCTATCCAAAGTCTTTTAAGAGAAACAAGATACTAAGATGCTATTGGATCAAATGGATGTATACAAGCAAGAGATGAAATATATGTACAAAAAAGACACATGTACACATCCTCCAGCCCTGTCATGAAAAATTACTTCAAGTTTGGCATCTTGTCTCCTATTTGCACTCAGCAGCAAACTCATTCAAAAACTCTAGCTGAACTGAGTTAGATGCAGGAATATATGTCATGCCTCTGTAGTCAGGAAAGCCAAGCTAATTAATATTAGGGACTGGCTTCAGACGTAAGGTCAGCTGAGCTATATTGCATCATTTTTAAATTTTGCCCAGAGAGGATCACCATAGTACAATAAGTCTTCTCCAGTGATGCAAAAAAGCTTTGTTCAGTATTCTAACTTGCTGCTTGTTATGAGGGAGACTAATGCCTCACAAGTAATAAGAACAGAACACTTAAATCCTACATTATTCTAGGGTACAGCTGCAATGCCACTATAGCAGGGCCTTCATTGGCAGATAGACAATTTTCTTTTGAACTAAAGGATATGCACAAGGAATAAAGAGATGAAAAAGAATCACAAAGAAAATAGCCAATGTTATTTTAACTAATGGAGAAGCAGATTAACTAAAATATTCCTTTTTTTCCCCAACTACTGTCCTTTCCACTCATCTGTTCTGTGCTTGACAATTCCAAAGCAAGACAAAACAGGTGATAAAATTCAAGCATGCATGACTTCTACCGATGACAATAGAAGTCTGTCCATAAGCATAAAGAAGAACAAGATCTCATCTTTTTGTAGTAAATGGCCATGCTACTGAAAAATATGAGCTAGAAAACTCAAATATGATCACTTGGTATTTAATCAAAACTATTTAGTTCAAAGTTAAGATGCAGTGATATTGGCCCAAATTGTACCCAAATTGTCATGTTAATGCCAGCAACGGATTCTGCTTCACCTTTATCTTAGCTTGAAACTTCTATCAGGGGTTTCTTTTCCCTGACAAAAACAAACATTAGGCAAATTAATATTTGAGTGAGCTGTCATAGTCCTTTCTTTTCACATAATAAATAATTTAATCAGACCAAGTATTTGGAAATTTCCAGAAAGGTAGCTTGCTTGTCTTGAATACTACATACATTATAATCTTGATAATTTCATTGGAATGGGATATTTTTGTAGGCAAATGATCTTCTGTCTCTATATAAGTGCCAATCTCTGTACTGAAAACAATTGGAATGCAGCTAAGATTATTTTTAAAATTTGAAGTTGTTGGAAGTAAGCCACTTGAGAATATTAATAAATATTGAGAGCATAGTTTGTTTTCTTCTTGTATTCTATGAACTGACCAAAAAGTCCTCAACTTTTCCTAGTGTAATTCAGATTCATGTATTTTCTTGATTCTTAAAATGTGGCATCATAAAATTATTATAAATGGCTTGTAAATGAAGAGCAACAAATCTGGTGAAGGGTCTAGAGAACAAGTCCTATGAGGAGCAGCTGAGGGAACTGGGGTTATTTAGCCTGAAAAAAAAGAGAGTCAGAGGAGACCTTATTGCTCTCCACAACTACCTGAAAGAAGGTTGTAATGAGGTGAGGGTTGGTCTCTTCTTCCAAATTGTAAGTGGTAGGACAAGAGGAAATGGCCTCAAGTTGCACCCAGGGAGGTTTAGTGTGGACATTAGGAAAAATTTCTTCACCAAAAGGGTTATTAAACATTGGAACAGGGTTCCCAGGGAAGTAGGTGAGTCCCCATCCCTGGAGATATTTAAAAGTTGTGTTGACGTGGTGCTTAGGGACATAGTTTAGTGGTGGACTTGGCAGTGTTAGGATAACAGTTGGAGGCAATGATCTTAATGGTCTTTTTCCAACCTAAATGATTCTATGATTCTATGATTGTCCTGTGAGAGCTTTCTTGTAACAGTTCTGTTCTTTTGGATTGAATCTTAACTATAAAGCTTATAAGCGCTCAACATGTTTCCCGCTGAACTAATAGGCGTTGTTTACAGACCTCAGTGAAGACAACCTTAAGTGATCATTGAGATTTTTGTTTTGTCTTGCTTTTTGGTTTTTTTTTCAGCTATGATCAGTTGATATTACATATTGAACAATAATAATTGTTAAACAGCCATTAGGAGTGAGTGAAATGCAGCTGTTTTACACGTAGTAAGTCAAGAATAACAGTTATGACCATTATGTACCTTCAAACAGCCTTAGAAGTATAGTACTGTAATTATGGAAGCTTTCTCAGCAACTCTGAAAGTCTACTGGGTGTTATAATAATGTGTTTATTTTACTTTTGTTTCCTAAGAAGAAAAGTTTTATGCAATGATGTTGTCCATGTTCATTTATCTGTCTGTCAGTCAGTCAGTCAGTCAGTCTCCCCAACAACTTTCAAACCTGGTATTCAATTTCTACCAAATTTGAAAGTGCAGGCGAGGAATCAAAGCTATTAAGTTTCTACAAGCTTCATGAAAATACACTATTGTATAGAAGTTTAAGGCTCAAATCAGTGTTTCCTCAAGTGTAAGATCACATTCAGAATTCAAGGCATTTGTCTGACAAATGGCCAGTTAGCATGTTCATACAAAACAGCTGTAAAGCCTGTTACAGCACTTGCAGGCCAGTGAGGGAAAGAGAATACACATCAATCAGACATGAATCCATAAAAACTCCCTTCAGCCTCAAAATAACTGATCCCTTTGTCCTTGTTCTGGATTCTAACAGAATTACTGTTGCTTTCCTTAGAAATTTGTTTTATGGATTGATCTTGTGCTCTTGATGAGCTTGCAGCATTATATTGTCTTATTTAAAACTCCATTAAAAACAATACTGGTTATTTTTCAGTGAGCTTTTTATGCATTAATTAATTTTCACAGCAGACTTATGAGACAGTTATATGTTATTATCTGTGTTTCTCAAAAATTCAATTCCAGTATGTCCAGTGTATTCAACCATAAGGTTGAATCTATGTTGAGGAGCAAAGATAGACCAGCGTTGTTCTGATCTTTGTCAAAATGGAAAAAGTAAAAAACCAACAAAAAACTTTACAAGCTTTATTGCCCCCCCAGCTATGCTTGATAGGTCTAGTATGTCATTTATGTCAGCACTTTTCATATTTTTAAATAAACTACATAAACTTTTTTCCATGGTAACACTTGGACAACAATTACAACTCATGGAATTTTTCTTTGCTCATTTGTTGCAGAATAGTATAATATGTAAATATAGTATCATAGGGATTGTTCTGATCTGAGATCATCATAGAAATAAAGGAATTAAGAAATCAGAGAAATACTTGGAGATCATTATTAATTAAGTGTACTGCTAACCATAATCTAATAATACTGTGTTAGTTTGGTACTTGAGAGTGTAAAATATTCCAGAAGAAAGAGCCTGGAAAAACTAGTACATGATAGAAACACCTTTGGTCATTTGGTCCTGAAGGGTTAGTTTACAATTTTTCTAGTTAAAATTTTGCCCAGAATTTAACTACAGAAGTAATCACCAAGCACGTAAGCATCAAATTTCCTCCCACTTTCATTGTGAAACTTCCTTCTGGTGATATTTTGTGGCAAGGAGTTCTTTTCAGTGAATGTCACACAACAGCACTGGATTAGCTGCTATTTTTGTCTCCTAAAAGAAATGGCAAAGGGTCTAAAATTTTCTGCCTTTTCTTCTCTCTGGGAGTCATTGCTTTTTGATACTATAATGCATTTTTTTCTTCACTAAAATAGACATATTTCAAAAGAATCTTTGTTTGTGCTTTTTCACTGCTTCTGCTAATTCACATTGACTCTTACTGAGCCTATTCCTAATGTTCTGTTCTTCTCTTTAATTAAGATGACCAGAACTGAGCACTGTCCTGCAGCTGAGCTTTGTAACTGGTACCCAGTATGTTTTACTGCCTGAGCAATGGTATGTACCCTCACAGTATGCTCAAGCAGTTCATTTTAACCCTTGCATCATTTTGTACTTGTTAACATTATCTTCCCATGGCAAACCTTTTTAATCATTTGAGATCTGACTCTTTTCTGCTTATATTATGTTCTAAATCATTAAGTACTGCACCAAATTTTTCTAGAGCTGGCTTGAAAACTTGTGCCTTTCCACAGATGGAAAATATTATAAATGTTTAAAATTTCTTTTTTTTTTTTTTTTCTGCACTGAATCCATGCACCTATTTATTTGATAATTAGAGCTAATTATGCAAATCAGGTCTCACAAAATTGCCTTAAATCAACAGTATGTCTAGGAGCAAATCTCTAACTCTGAGATGGAACAATGGATAACTCTACAGCTGTATCCGGGACTTCACTGCCATTACAAGGCTCTAGTAGCTCCATTTCCAACCTTCAGTGAAGTACAGTAGGCAAAAGAAGTTATGGCAGTACTTTACTGACAGCATGTGCCAACAGAGACTCATAGCCTTTGCCTCTGTAGTCTTTACTCCTTTTCAGCTGCACCTTGATGGGAGCAGTGGGAGTAGAAAGTCCAGTTCCTACATGCCTAGACTCATGACCTTGTGATTTGCTTTGAGGTATAAGGATGTGGTCTGATCTTGTCTTTCTCCTACTGTGCTTAATAGCAATTCAATTATTTGAGTTTATATTGATAAAATTTGAGCTAAGTTTCCATAGCAACCATAATGATCAGAACATTGTAATGTGGTATACAAACACTGTTCAGTTTGGTAACTTAAAATGCAATGGAGCCAAGTATACAGCATAGAATTAGTGTCTTACATTCAACAATTTAGAACTGGATACATCTTGCTAGCCTTTATTTAAGCATCAAGTGTTCCTGATGCTTAAGATTACATTTACGTCTCACAAGGAGAGACAGGACCCTTCAAAGAATGATTCATTTCTCTACAAAGTAGCTGAGATCTGATATATGAAGTTAAGTAAGAACCATCCTCAAAAACTATTCATCCCATTGATAAATACGCTCAGTTTTTACACTGCCACATATCTCAAAATGGTAATGCTGCCATGCATCTACCTCCCTGCATTTGGACTTTTGGTCTAAGATCCATGTCTAATAACATGTAAACAAATAACATTTTTCCCATCTATTTAATGACCACAAAGAAAAAAGCAGGGAAATTATGTGAGGAAAAGGGTAATTGCTATACTTGAGGGCAAAGCAACATAGGATCCCAGTGGGATCCTATATGAGAATAATCATCTCAAATGTTAAGTAACTGTATTAACATAAATTATATAAATATTAAAATGTACATTTTTAAGATGTGATCTTCATTACCTCTTATCATCTCAGTTTTCATACAAATGTCTTTGACTGTAGGATGTTGTCAAAGCCATAGTGACTTTATCTAGCTTTAGGATGCAAGCCCTTCTGTTAGTTACTCTTTTCAACCCCTCTTAGTTAGAAGAGTTAGGGAATTACGTTTATGGTTTCTTTTAGCATAAATAGTCAAGAGAAACAGTTTTATGTACAGTTTCCCATCTTTTGTGTCACATGAAATTCCTTCCATGTTGTTCTTTTTCCTTACCCTCTGTATTCAAATTTCTGCATGTATGCCCTTATATCAACAACAAATCTTATATTTACACATAGACTTTTTATTACTAATGTTGTACTATGCTACTTAGTAATTTTTATTTGCCTTAAATGTAAACATGTATAAAAAGCACCTGTCACCTCCTTCAAAATTTCTGTGGATGATCAAGTTGAAAACTTGTGAATTAAGATACAATTAATAATAAATTACACCTTTATCTCTATTTTCTACGCTAGTTATATTTATAACCAGGAAAAGTTCTAAAGTTTCTTGACTTCATTCAAAAAAATGAAAGGTTTCATGAAAAGTAAATAACCTTTCATTTTTGAAGAACTATTGTTCCCTAGACTGTCCTTTCCCTTCCTATTTTTTTTTCAGGTATGCCTAATGTGAACTTTATTTCTAATGGCAAAACAAGGGATGTTTCAGGGTTCTTATCACAGAAATTCTGAGTTCTGAGGTGTCAGCTAATGTCACTACCATTCTGGAGATTAGGCTTCATAGACATCTTTCTTCAGAATTACCTTGATTTATCAAAGAAGACAAAGAAGAATGTGGAAACTTACAGACTGACATAGTTCATCATAAAACTTTATAACAATAAATTGAGAAATCAAAGGAGATGACAAAATAATTAAAGGGATTAGCACAGATGAATTATGAAAATTTTGAAGAAATTAACTGAGTATATATGTGGTGAAAAAAAGTTCTGTTCTAGTTGCCTGATACATTTGAAAATCTAATGACAATAGGGTTAAAAATCTATTAACAATAATGGAAAAGAATGGGAATGCTAATTGGCAACAACATGCTGTGTGAAAAAAAGTTGAGGCATCAAGGATTTTTTTTTTCTTTTTTTTTCCTGAAGTAACCTTTTTTCTGACTCAATGTTTGATACAATACAGAGAAAGTACTCTCTGGATCTCCTAAAAAATCTTAAGGAAAGGTTCAGGTGGGATAATTTCTTGACTCCAACAGGGCATATAGATGCTTTATATAGTTCTAAATAATCCTGATTAGAAAAGATTAACTTCTGGAGACTATTTACTTATAGGAAAGCACCAAACAATACAAATTATCAGCAATAAAAGAAAATATCTTGAAATTCTACACCTCTACTCACAAACAATCCCCAGTGAAGTTACACTAGTTGAATGCTGTCTTATGCTCACTTTAGTGAAAGGCAAATTAACACACTTTCTAGATTTTTTACTGTGCCTTTTTATGTCATATGTTTTCATGTAGAAGAACATTTTTGTTTTAATCCTTGTTAATTCTGATGATGGCACATCGTTGCCTTGTTTTTTTTTTTTCCTGTTGAAAGACTGGTAAATGAGATAACACATACAGGAATGGATATGGAAGAGGAAGTTACAACTGGATATTACAGTTTGTTCACTGAGACAGCCAAAGAACACTTGAAAAAAAAACCAACCCAGATTTACACATATATGTATTTAGCTTTCCAGCGGAAAAAAAAGCCAAGTTGGCACATCAGTCCTGGAAGAGTATTTGACATAGGTTAGAAAAGATTACATAAATTTGTTACTTAAAAATAATCTCAGGAAGAAAAGAAAAAAGGCAAACCATTCCTCAGCAAGCAGCCAAACAAAACCAACCAAAATTTGATAAGCATAATTGAAGTTTCTATCTAGCTTTCAGGACTGATATGTGGGTATTTTGTACCTCTGTTCCAAGTAAAGGAAGTCTTCACAAAGGAAAGTTATGGAATTTTCATTTTACATTCCTATAAGGCTTAACTTTTGTTGCACATAAAGTTATTGTTTTGAGAGCCTAGAAACATGCGAAAGTGTTGAAGCAGGTTGATTAGTACTGTAAATGATTGCATTCTGATTCAGGCAGCGATACTGAAAATATATGCACATCCCTTGGTCATGCTTTTAGTACAGCATTTATAAATGTTTTAGTTTTTACATGTGCTGGAGGTAGCACAACTGGTTTCAGTATGTTATGCTTTGTCATTTCATGCTGACCAAGGAAACCCTTTTAAAATATTTTGGATGCATAGGAACTTCAACTATTTTCTAAACTTCTTATGATAAATCTTATGTAAATATGTAGGGGTGAAAAAAATAGATGTAAAAGAATAGATGCAAATAAATGTTTTCATGCATTAGCTGAATCTCTGTAATAGTCTCCAGTATATGATACAAAGATACTGAACATTTGACAGTATTGTCTCTATATTATGTGCACTATATGTTGTGTACTTGTGCACATTCTACTGAATGTATTCTATGAAGATAAATCCAATATTACTTAAACCCTTGCTATATGTAGGATGGGAGAGGAAAAAGCCATACAGAGTATATGTGAATAGACTTTGAATCACAGCTACCTACAGGAAAACATGCACAGTCAGTTTGCTTGGGCAGAAATTAAATAATTGGTCAGAGAATTATATCTTATTTCTGAACTTAATTAATCAATAGTGTTTTATCCAGATCTTTTATCCAGATCTTTGTGAGACTGAATGACCCTGCTGAAAACTGACTAGATTAATTTCATATGCAGGCAACCATATACAACTCTGTGGAAGGGTACTTAGTGTCAGCATGGAAATCATGGAAAGTATTATGTTTAAGTAAAAATATTCCTCACTTCAGCAATCATGTCATGTCCCTGTCCCTGGTGTTGCTACTCAAACCAGGACACCACAGAACAGACTATTGCATTTTGACTTTGCCTGTTCACAAAATGCTTTGCCGTTTTGACATCTGGCCCTGGACAAGGACAGCCATGCTCCATGGACCTCAGGCTAGACACCAGCTACATTAGTCCTGCTTGTGTCTAACTGTGTTACTTAGAACGGTTTCAGAGTAGTCAAATTAAAAGAAGCAAAGCTGCATTTGGCCATTACGCTGGAAAAACACACACAAAAATCTACCCTAATATTTCCTTTCATTAGTGGACAGGTGAGATAATTTTTATAAGTGATTTCTGGCTGTAGTTTATAGGACTGAACATTTTATACATATTAGAATTTGTAAGCTTCTATTTTCAAGACACTTCCATAAAAAAGTTCTTTGTTTTAATTTCATCTTCAAATTTCTGGTTAAGGTACTTTAATGCATTTTTCCTCTCTAAAATGATTTTTTTTTGGCATGCTATCTTATATTTTCTCCAGTCACCCAGACCTGCTTGACATTTGGAAAAACATTTAGCAGACTATCAAGGGAGAAATGCTTCATGATGTTTCCTCTTAATACTTCTACTAGGCAGAAGAGAAGGGACTGGATGAAATTTGAAATCTTAGGATTCATCTGCAAATTCATGGATCTGAGGAATGTGTAGACTAGTGCTTCCAAAGGGTCTTCATGAAAATTAGAAATCAATGCATATGTGCCCACAGGGAATCCCTTACATCTACTACTACCTGTACAGAACCAGAGAAAAAGGCAACCTGACTCAGAAGCCTTTTTTGGGCAGTGGTCAGTAAAGGAGGCCTGGGAAAGTGTGTAAAAGCAGAGCTATCCTACAGTGATGCTCCTCCAGTGTACCATCCTAGACCAAACAGTCTGAAACTCAGTGAAGCTGATGAAGACTAATAGATTCTTTGGAAAGTAAGTCTGAAAACTTTTCATTGTGCTTGGATTGCAAAGTACCAGCACAGAACTAGAAAAAAGGTTGTCATGTATAATTTTTTGTAATTTTCCTATTTTCCTGTTCTGGATTCTCTAGGGGCTGATTCAATGTTAATATCATTTTAATCTACAACAGTGCATCCATCTGAAAGAGTCCCAGGACCATAGACTACCTCCCCTTGCCCCTATCTTGTCCCAGGCTTTTAATCACGTATTTCCTACAGTCAGACTGGAAGTATGCTGAGAAGTTGTGAGGAAGGTGCTGGTGCCATGAGGCCAAGAAGGCGTCCTGACAAGATGACACTAGGAGGCTTGCCTGGGCATTCCCCTGTTAGCAGGCAATGGCAACTGGATCCCCTTCATCCACCTAAGGGTTAAGGCAGGTTCACCACATGCTGTATGGTCAGAACAATGGTTCTTTTTTGCTGTCCAGGTGTAGTAATTAAACACCAAGACTGCCTGACTGGTCTACTTAGATAGCACCAACCATGTCCTTGGCTGCTGGCTTCTATTCCCATTTTCCTCTCCTAGGTTCTTCCTTTTTAACACTGTCTGCTACCAAATAAAGCACATGTCCCTAATTACTTTTCACCCACTAGTTCCGGTTCTGGTACATCTGTACCCTAATTTTTTATTTCTGATACTGTTAGCCAGGTGATCTCAGCCACATATTGTATTGCTGACATGATTTCCTAGGTTTCCTAGAGCTTGCAAGTTGTCCCTCCCCAAAGGTCTCTCTTATACCTCCTGTGAAGTTTGTCTATTTCATACATATTTACTCCCGGACCACTTGTAAAATCCAGTCGTCCCCTCGTGATTCTTCTGTAACTTTCATTAGATCGCCATACATCCATCTTACTACATGTAGCAGTTTCTCTTGTCCAGTAGTTAGTTTCCCATGCCCATTCAACTAGCTTGACCCCAGACCAAGACCTAGGCAGTCACCAATCAGCCTGCAGCCCTAGAAAAGTGGGTGCAGCCTGAATGACAAAAATAATCAGCCGAAGAAGATATCTTTTAATACACACAGAATATCAGACTGAGTTTCAGAAGAATTGCTTAAGAAAGATGTAAATACCTGTTTTAACAACAAGTATGGTGATGCATTTTAGACCTTGGTCTTGCTTAAAAGAGTAAGTAAGGATCTCATTTGTACTATGCTCATGAGAACAATCCCCACCAATGGGATAAACAGCCAACAGAGGAATGATGCAGATGTCCTTGCCTGTTGAAAGGAAAGGATAAAAAACATGTACTCCATTGACTTATTCATAATGCATCACTGCCTTCACAAATAATAGCTTATGTGATTTAGTAATTAAATACCCTTTACTACTTCCCACCTTATGTAATCACATTTAGTTTTAGGACTATACTGCTCAGGAAGACCTCCTGACCCATTGAATGCACCCAATTGTTATACAGACAGCCATCTAATATATCTCATCTAGAAGAGGGCATACTGAAATACCCTGCATCACAAAGCACTTCATTGCCTTAAAAATTAAGATCTTTCTTGTAAAAGATCACAAGAAGAGGAGAAGGGCAGGAACAATCAAGTGTATCAGCAATCCCCATGTCAGTAGAATGGCAGATAACTTTTTTTTTTTTGGTGAATATGCTCTGATGAGCCTGGGAAATATATGACACATGATGATACGGAGGAAGATAAAAATAACTTGGTCAACCCAGCAGCAAAAAGTACAACCTCATCAGAATGATGAGCTTTTCCATCATTTTTTCATCCATGAAGTACAGAAGTAAAATTATGTGAGGATTTTTAACTTACTATTTCTTTGCTTTTAAATTTACTACATGAACTTTTTACTGTTTCTTCTAGGTTTTACTTTTTCTTTAAAATTATGATGTTTGACATTCTGTTGAAAGACATTGGACTGCTTAGTCCTCGGTAAGGTTATATTTATAAAGGTAATAATTATTTTAGAAATCCTAATTCCTGTAGGGAAACTTTAAACACTGCAAGCATTATTTTATAATTTATTTGTGTTTTGAAAAGGATTTCAGAAACTAGTTAATTGCAGTGCTTTTGAAGTGCATATACAATATTGACACCAGCTAAACTATCAAAACAATATATATATTTTTTTTTTCTGCATTTCTCTGACCTCTTCTTAAAGACATTTTTTATTGGAAGTTACAATTACGTTGTACCCATGCTTATAGAACAATTAGATTTGTATCAGTATGTCAGGCATGTAGAGGAGGACAGTAAATGGTAACCACAAAAAGAGCATGAGAAAGGGATGCAGTGCCCTAAGAAATATGCTCTTTTTCCATTTGATTTCAATGATGCCTTGTTGCATGCACATATCAGTTCAGTTTTACAAAGTAGTTTCTTTGCTGTAGATTGTATAATCTAAATGCAAAAAGCAACAATTATTAATAATTAAATTAATATAAATAATGAAATATAATTTGTTGGTTCAGTAATGTTTGTTGAAATAATGAAAAACCTTTCAAAATCTTTATACATATCAGATCATTTATTATCATAAAAGATTCCTCTAAGTGGATTGTAAGTACAATGAACTTTTTAATACTTAAAAACAATGCAGCTTCTTAACAATTTTGCAATACGTAGATAATAAATATTAATCATAAGGAACAGAATCATGGTATATTAATGTATAATGGTTTCATATGCTTTATATTGTTCAATATTCCTACAACTAGATGCTTGTATGGGCATTTTAAAGACTATCTTGCCACAGCTCACTTCAATAACACATTTTGATTACTTTTAAGAGTTTTCAATTAATTATATTTTGTGTGAAAAATAATTGAACTCGCTGTCTTCTCATATAAGTAATCGGCATTTGTTTTCACCATTGTTTATATTTATCTTGCAAACATTTACTTAGGCATAGGACCAGCTATGCAGTATCTGTTTCCTGAGTTTGTGGCTGAGGGTTTGTTATTTTTGGTGGGTTGTTGTTTTTTGTTTGTTAGTTTGTTTGTTTATAATAGACATACAATGCTTCTTTTGCTATTTAACTTTACATTTTTTAAATAACTCATTTGACAGACAAATATTTTATTTATCTTTGAAACTCTGTAATGGAAAATACGGCACAGAATTACTTGTAGTGTTACTTGGTTGTCATCAGTTTAACTTGAGGAAGAGAAGAATTAGATGCTTGGCTTCTGTAAGTTCCTAGAATATATCCAAGTCTCCAATCACAAGTTTCTTGCAAAATATCATAAGAAACAAAGTAAGAATCAATCTACTGTACGCATTTTCTCTCTACTCAAAAGGTCAGGTCAGGTGGCTTGAAATATCTTCAAATCCATGCAGTCACAACAGTTAAATTTGTAAAGAAAAAATCTGAAGAATAAGTTAGTTATGAATCTGAAGGTCAATCTCATTATGTCTGATGTAGCTTTAGAAACATGTCAAACCTCCCCATCTTGTTCAGTCACAGTCTTCCAAATGTTTAATAATGAAAGCATGTAAAAGTCACCAAACATTATATTCATAAGTGTCTGTGCTCTCCAAATCACAATAGTTATCTTGCAGCCATGACACAGTTTCTTGGAGATGGAGAGTCACAGCTTAAGCATACTGCTCTGAGAATAATGACACCAGAATGTGAATAAAAGATTACTCCTGCATAGGCATATTGGAAATTGGTAGTACAAACGGGCAACTGTAGCAAGGAGTGACAAATTTTCACAGGGGGTGGAAAACAGATAATGAAGCTTCCCTGCATATTGCTTATGACTCCTAGCACAAGCTATTCTATGCAGTACAAACATCCAGGTTCTGAAGAACTATTTAGCTTTATTCTGTATTTTGATTTATGCTTTTCCAGAAAATGTCTTTGATGTTTTAGGAAAATCTATAGGCGTAGGTAGGGAAGGACTATACAGATATAGATGATATAGATGCATTAGATAGTTCTTTTGAGAAATAAGATTTATGCAAGAAAAGAAAGAAAACTTTTTTTTGGTAACAGTTAAGCTTCTACTAAAAATTCTAAAAATCTAAAAACATTCAATAATAAAGATTGTCAGTGAATATTTTTATTTTTCCAAAAATTAAGCTAAGCCTGTGTGAATTATGAAGAGCAAGTAGGGATGTACTTGAAATCTCATTTACTTTTAGGGTTTTTTTGCTACCTATGTTGTAATTAATAGTTTGATAACAAAATGTAAATGTAAGACACCACAGTAAAAAGGAAAACTGGATAATTATACTTTGCTAAAGCTTCTGTTTTCTCTGATGCAATGAGACAGTTCCATTTCTGTTATAGAACTGGACAACTCTGAATGTCTATCATTAGGACATAAACAACTCCATGACAAGTTTATTTTTTTTTTTTTCAGATTTGATTAATCTTTCACCACAAACAGAAAGAATGTGAAAATGTCAAACTTGTTCTTTCTAAATCCTTTTCATTCAAATCACTGACATTTTGGAGAAGCAGAACAGGAAGCAAGGGTTCACAGAACTGTCCTTCATCTAGTGTTAGGGAAATAAATAAGAAATTAACTCACTACTGTCACTGTATATTGTTTGTATTACTATATGCTCTCAATTCTTGATGCCATGAGGGTGTCTCTACACACACGGTAGTTTCTCCTAGTCATAGTGTCTCTCCTAGTCATAACAGTCAATTCATCAATTCATTAAGGTATTATTTAATTTAACTCTAATATTTCTCTATAGCATCATATTAGCAAGTTCTTTCTTAGAGTGAAGAAAGCAACATGATTTTTTTCCCCTCTCCCATCAAATCTATTTCTCCCTCTGCCAAGATATGAAACATTTCCAATATATCCTGGTTTTGTCAAAATTCCATTAAGGTTAAAAGAAGTTTTGGGAAAGTAAGAAGCTATACAGAAATGGTCTATTTTCTCTTTTGATACAGAAAGTTGTTTCTTAGCAGCAGTGAGCAAAAAGAAAATATGAGAGGGGAGTAAAGTAAATATGAGTATGAATGAGAAAACCCAAACAGAAAAGACTATATTAACTTCCCTGCTTTTTAACAAAAGGGATTCTCTCAGAGGAGCTGTCTAACTCAGAGATACAATGCCGTGAGAGTCAGAAAGCAGCAGACCAACACATTCGATTCAGGCATCAACAGACAATAAATTGGCCACAGAAAGGTGTCATTTAGAATACAAAGTGAGATGAGTGCTGTCTCAGGGAGTCTGTCTTGGATCCAAAATAGTATGTGTGTGCATAGCATTTCTTCTCACAATCTGTAAAATTTGGGAATTTTAACATCACTAATAATGTCAGGCTATCTGGAGATCAGAAATTAATCAAGGCAGAGGTTCATTATGTGCAGCTGCATATAGGCATCATTATATGCATCTCTCAGGCCACTGGGTGAGAGAGTACCTGGATGGAGTCTCCAGATGAGGCTGGCCATGTTGCTTGAAGCCTGTAGGTATTCTTATGGCCCAGCCAATGACAATGAATGTTTGATAATTGCTCAGCTATTTTTGTTACTAGTTGTTCAGATAATGCATGACAGTTTCTTCTAAAATGTATTTTCCTAGTTTGCTTATAGGAATTTCATGCCATATTGTCCCATGAAAATATTACTGAAATGTTACATGGTATTTGCCATTCCTTCCATTCACTAAGCCAGTTATTCTGCCAAAAAAAGGACATTGAGTCTCAGCAAATTAATGACTGACATTTGTTATACTCTCAACTTTTACATGTGCTCACACAAGTTACTTAATTAGTGCTAATATCTTTCAAAGTTTGGACATAAATAGTCTTCTATTTCTATTTTCATTTCCCCTGTCCGAAAAATAAGTGCTGTCTTACAGCCTCCCTGCCTCTGAGATCAGGTCTATCTTCCTGTAGCTCATGAAGTTAACCAGTAAAAAATTTCTTTGACTGACTCTTAAGCACCTTACAGTAAACCCTGAAATCTAGTGTGAAATATGACTGCTTTATCTAATTGCTTATTAACCTATATTTTCCCTGATCTGTCATTGTTTCTATTCCCTTGTCACTACTGAATGTTTAAAATATCATGTTGTGAATATCTTTCTTTATGTGAACATCGAAGCAAAAAAAAGCATTAAACTTTTAACGAAAAAAGCATTGGCCCATATAATTGTAGAAAAGCCCTAATACCTCATTACTCTAATGAAAACCTATCTGTAATTCTAATTGGTAGCTTCCAACAAAGGTTCTTAGATTAGAAACAATTCCCTCTTGGTCCAAAGTAACATCACATGAAGCACTAAAGAATGAGCTTTTAGATAACTACAGAAATGAATTCAACAGGTATATAAAATTTAAAGTAAGTAACTTTTACTCGGTATAATATAGATGAATTGAAAATAGCACCTGATATACTTTCAATATACTATTAATTTTTTTGGTTTTTCACATAAAACACAATTCCTCCTGCTTTTTTTTTTTTTTTTCAAATATATAATTCAGATGCAGGGATCTGATCTTTTAAAGAACTGTGAAGCAATCAAATAAAAAATGAATTCTCATCTCTGTCAAGCATGAATGGAAGAAAGTAGAAATCGAAACATTATTAACTGGGACTAAAGAATAGCACGTGTACATCTACATGCAAGTTAACACTCAACAAATGGAAAACACAACATAGAATGAGATTTATCTAAAACAATGCAGAAGAGTTTGCAAACAGCCCTACATAGACATGACTAAAATCACATCCTGTCTTACTATAATGTTAAGAATTAATCAACTTAGTTAAAAATAATCCATTGTATACAGCTTGTATTAAAACAGGAAAGTAATGTTCCATGTAAAACAAACTATCAAAATTGTACATAAAGCTAATTTTATTACTTTCCAATTATTTCTGTGCATCAGCTAGCTAAATGTAAATATTAAAGGAAATGGCATAGCTAATAGGACATCTACAAGAAACAAACAATGTGTGTTCTACTCTGTGAATAATACTTTAAAGGATGTCAATTTCATATGATGATCATTAAAAGAATAAGGATCAAAGAGCAACATTTTGATGGTACCATGATTTTCATGGCTTAGACCTTCCAAAGTTATCTTTCAGTAGTTGCTTCAATAGAAGCATAGAATGCAAATTACCGTTCAACCTTTTGAAAAAGGTCAGAAGCAGAGAAAGAAGGGAAGAAAATCATTCTATTCTGAAACAGCCTCTGCAAATACATCCCTTTTTCTGACTGTACTGCTGTACACTAATAAGGGTGTGGCAAAATCTAGATGCTCTGGAGCCACTCTCCCCCGCACATTTCATAGCTGGGTTAAAAATGGATAGTTCCCAAGATAATGTAAATTTCATAGACATAGCTAGTCTGTCTTCCTTTCTTTCATTTTCATTATAGGAAAATGTAATCTGGGACACAAGAAAGACTACAAAACAGACTTCTTCCTTTATCTTAGAGTAGATACTGTTATCTAAGAATATGGGATTTTTAAAGAAAGTATGTAAATTAAATACACTTTCAATCTATAAGAGAACATAGTTTCCTTTCTCTTAGTGGAAGACAGAACAGTCAAGCCACTCTCTTACACATGACAATTTTTATTCCTTTTATATTTCCGTCCAGACCTAATTTACTGGGCCCTGAAGCAATAGATGCATCTGAAGCCCTCTCTGTTTTGTTGGATAGGCTGTGAACAAAGAATTCTTTTGTATGTGATTCTCTAATATAACATGAACTAAAAGAGCTTCAAGACTCAGCAAGCGAGTAAACGAACGAACTGTCTAAATGGAAAACCAAGTCCATAATTCTAACATAAACAATTGCAGAGTTGAATAAATAGACATGTAAGCAGTTTTCAGAGCACTCCCAAAACTGCATTTTTAATGCTCTAAGAAATGAGTACAGAAAGGAAACAGCATACTCCCTCAGGCTATAAAGAACTTCAAGTAGCTTTTTTCTTACATCCTGTTAGATTATGAAAAGTTTGTAATTATAACTATATTAATATTTCAAGGCTTCTCACCTTACACAAACCCTCAGACAAATAGAAATATAACAAAAACATATAGTAATCACAAAGAAGAGACAAAACGCTAAATTCTATTTATGATTTTTGGATTAATTTTTTTTTTTTACGTTTTTTAAATTGGAGAATCATGATTTTATGGTTTTATATGCAGTGTTTAAGTATGGAAGACAATATGTAAAATCTGTTGCTGTGAATTTAGTGCAGATAGGTAAGATAGGTAGTAAGATAGGTAGGCATTTAGTAAGATAGGTAGGCATTTAAAAATTATCAGCAGTGCTTGGTTGGTTTTATATTTGTGAAATAATTTTGGAAGTGTCAATGGAAGTATGAGGTAATATGACAAATATGTTCTTCTTAATTCTGTGGAAGGATGTGACAAATTGGGTAACAAGATAAGCCACACTTAAAACATGATATTCTGTGTGTGACATCAATAATTTTGAACTCTTTTACATATCAAGCCATCATTGTCACTGCTCAAAGTTTCTTGCACGTAGTGAATGCTGCAATACACAACATGTTATGCAGACAAGTAATTCTTCATTCGAAAGAATTTGCATATATGAAGGGGCTTTATTTCTTAAATGGTTGTTGTTTTATTTATGTATCCAAATGATGGTCAGATTGCAGAATAGATTAGCACATCACGGGCTAAATTATTTTGAAAAGTCTGACATGATGGTCTTAGTGGGTACTAAGTACTAGAAAAATTGACTGTATTTAATTGCCTGAAAGTTTTGCTGAGCTGTTTGAAAATCTGCTTCAGCTGTGAGTCTTCAACACCCTGGAAACAAAGCACTGCTTGATCCTTATTATGCTTTGTCCCAGAAATAAAAGTGTAACAAATGTGTGTATAAAAGCATATGCTGCTCACACCTACTCTTTCTAAGAAAAAAACCTTGCATATACAAGAGTTAAGCACTGAAGAAATGAGATTTTTTTTTTTTTTTGATGTGCCTCCTTTGCCACAAGAGTTAAATGAGTGTAATGTCTAGAAGCTGATGTGCATTGTGCTGTATGTGGTAATTAGATTCAATAATTTTGTCGCAGGTTCTGGAGATGGATTCCTCCTGATGATTTCTGATGACCACTACATTAATGAGAAAGTAGATAAAATATTGAATTGTATGTAGCTGGTATTTTTTTTCTGGCAACAAATAAATTATTTATCCCTCATTTAAGAAAGTTTTCAAAAACAAATGAGGTTCTAAATCCTGTTTAGTAACTTCTGTAGAGCAAATAGACATTCCTAAAGAAAATGGCTTACTGCAAAATAAATGTGAAACCCAAATAAATGTAAAATAAGTGTGAAAACCAAACATTTTAAAATCCCACAAGAACTTACACACTGAATTCAGAGTCCATCTCATATCTTAGAGATGTGTACAGGAATAAAAGAGAATTCCTCTGACTCTCAATCATGTGAAGGTTGTGAGAAGTACAGTGTAAGGTATGGCCAGAGTGACTCTGCAATATTTTTAAATGAATCAAAAATTTAGTATATTGGGAGAAATGGTCATAACTCAAGGCAAAACAGAGGAACAACACTACTATTAGTATCACCAAATATTAAGATAAGCTATGCCTTTGGCAACATTGAATTCTAGTAAGTCTTATAGTTCTTGGCTATCTGAACCTCATATTGGTTACTCTGAGAATTTTAAGTTTGCTAAGAGTGTCAGCATTTATCCAACCTTTTATCTTATTAAATTTTTATTCTGCTGGAGTACCAAAGAGAAAATATAGTAGCATATTGATATTTACTGTTACAATATGTTAGAAAATAAGTTTTTTATTGAAGATGCATACAAAACAAGCCATATATTTTTTCTCTTATATATTTATTAACTCATTAATTGTTTATTATGGAAACTAGCAGCATAAACCTAACTGCATGACTAAATATCTGTACAGAAAGAAAGGAAATTAAAGATAAAATAGTGAATTTCTTCACATAAGGTTTTCCAGAATTAATGAAGTTAAGAAGAAAATTTTGTATTGTGTAATCCTGTATGTAAAAACGAAGGAGAAATAGGGTGGTCCTTTCTTCTGGATGAGCAATTTTAAACCAATAACCTCTTTATAATGGTAGTGTTGCTACTGCAATGACAATGTAAGGACACGGGCAAAAGAAAGTTTACAAGTGGCGGTAATGCTTCTTTTATTACACCCAGTGATACAGCTAAAGAAAAAGATTTCAGGCAAACAAAATCTTCTTTAGGTCAGTGAACAGCAGAAACAAACTGAAAAACTAAAAGCAAATTTGGAAGAACAGATTAGAATTTGATTAGTTAGACTATTTTTGAAAGATAAGGCAACTGATACCTGTGAAGTGGAAAAGATTTGGGGGGGTGGGGGAATGGTGACCTCTATTTCTCCAAAAATACATTTCTGAGAGCTGATAAGGTATCAATCTCCTAAGAGAAGGAGAGAAACAAATGGTTTACAGTCTTCACAATGCAGAGAAGTGAAGGGATGAAGGAAAGTGCAACATGACATAAAACTAATATTTATAATGAATCTGTGTGTTTAGACATAAAGTAAAACTGTGAAACAGTACTTGAGGGACAAGCTTGTACAGCAGGAGGCTGCAAACTATACGCTTTTAACTATTGAAGTTTTTTTAATGACTTGCTGCTCTTAATTCCTGTTCTGCTTTCTCATTTCTTAATGTAACTACTAATTGTAGAACAGTCCATATTAGGTGCCTATAATTCAGATACTCCTTGAGTCTTAACTCAAAGGACTTTCAGACAAAAGCGTTCACAAAATCCTTTATAAAAGACTTTTAAAGGAAATAAATATATGAAAGGAATAAGAGAAAAAGTACCAGCATATTCAACAACCTATTTACAGGATAGAAAACAGGAAATTAAATTACTCAGCTCTCAGAATGGAGAGTGGTCAGCAGCAGAGTTCTGCAGGGAACTGTGCCAGTTAGTGTAATCCCAAATACCCATGAAGAGAGCAAGCAGTGAGGTATGAAAATCTGCTAATGATACTAGGTTATTCAGGGCATGAAATGTGAGGATTGCTTGTAAAATTGCAGGAAGGAAACTGAGAGACAATACAATGTCAACTGAAACTCAGCGTAGATGAAAATGAATTCATGAGGAAAACTGGTGTGAAAGCATAACTGGGAAGCTGAAGTGTTGGGCTGTATGCTGATGAGTCACTGAATGTCCATGCGCCTCCTTCCCAAGGCAGAGCCATATCCTCAGTGAAGGTTTGCCACTGCCAGCCGTGGTGAATAACCATGGAGAGTCTATCTCCGTGAGGGGGATGGACTCCTAGTCTCTGCCAGGATGGTCATGCTGAGGATTCAATGGGGTGGTTGTTTTGCAGGAAAAGTCCTCAGTATGTCAGATGCATGTCTTTATTAGTAACTGTATGGGTTCTTTCAGGTGCATATTGATTGCCCATTTTCACTCTCTACTATGATGACACCTAGAAAACCAGATGAAGCATATTATGTGACTTTTTTTTTACTCCTAAATTGCCCAGTAATATCACTTGAAATGGGGAGAAAAGAATAAAGGGAAAAAGTCAATAATGAAGTGCTATTAAAAGTTACTGAGATGCTGATTTTAAAGTTCCTGTGGAGTGGAAACCTAGACAGAAATTCTTGTGATTATCAATATATCTTCTATTTTTTCTGTCAGTTTGGTGGGTTGACCAGCAGCTGAGCAACAACTTAGTTGTTGACTCACTCCCTGCTCAGTGGGATGGGGAAGAGAATTGGAAGAGCAAAATCAAGAAAATTTGTGGATTGAGAATAAAACCAGTTTAACAGGTGAAGCAAAGCTCACATGCAAGCAAAGCAAAATAAGGAATTCACTCATTACTTCCCATCAGGAGGCAGGTGTTTCACCACCTCCAGGAAATCAGGGCTCCATCATGGGTAACAATTATTTGGAAAGACAAATGCTATTTTCCAAAATTCCTTCTCTTCCTTCTTTCTTCCAGCTATTATTTTTGAGCATGATGCCGTGTGGTATGGAGTATCCCCTTGGTAAGTTTGGGTCAGCTGTCCCAGCCATGTCCTCTCACAGTTTTTTCACACCCCAGCCCACTTGCTGGGGGAGCAGAGTGGGAAAACGAGAAAGCTTCAATGTTGTATAAGCACTGATCAGCAATAGGCAGAACACTGCTGTGTTATCAACACTGCTTTAGTCACAAATGCAAAACATAGCACCATATGGGCTGTGAATGAATCAAATTAACTCCATCCCAACCAGACCTAGTACAGTCCATAGATACAGTGAGTACAAAATCACAATTAATAACCAGCAGCCTATTTTTAAAGATACTTCACTAAAGATACTATAAAGCAAAAAAACTACCAAGAAAATATTTCCCAATTGAGTTTTCAAAAACAACTTGAGTAAAAAAGAACTACGGATTAAACTTCTTTGTATTACAATTTAGAAGGTAACAAAGGAACCTAACACTGAAATTCTCAATAACTCCTTTCCATTTTCTTTTCTGGTTCTGCACACAGTGATCATTTTTGAATGTTCTTTTCTTCTACACAGAAGAAGGAAATAAACTGTCTTCGAGTTTCACTGTAAAGAAAAATGTAGAAAACAGTGTGGACTTTTAATTGTGGAATTGAATAGGATTTCTAATAGAAGCAAAGATAACTCTAATGTTAAGTGTACTTAGGCACCAGTAAATTTTCTGAAAAAGGTGTGGAATGACTATCATTGGGAATTTTTAAGAAAGGGATTGACACACATCTCTTAAGAAGAAATGGATATGACTGTGCTGACCCTAGGTCATTTGGTCTTTCCTCTACACTCTCAGCTTCACTTCTTTGGTTATTTTTCATGATTTTAATACTAGTTTTCTACGGGACACCTTCTCCTCATAGCTGAGGTGAAAAAACTGTCATTGTCAGGAGGTAAAAATCACGACATGAACAAAAATGTCTTTCCACTGTCTTTGAAGTACCTACTTAAAAAGTAGAATTACTAATCCAAACATAAAGCTGCATAAATTTGACACGTTCATATACTGTATTTCATGCTGTTTACTTTTAGGTTTTCATTCCTAAATTTTATATTCTGTGTTACTTCAAATAGCTGTCATTTCCCTTTTGTGCCTTATTTCCAAGGTCTATCAGTGGTTTAATTTGTCCGTTGAGAGGATAACAGGTTTGCTTTGTCAGATTGCAACAGCAATATAAACATGCTTTCTTGACTTTCAAATAGATGTTTGATTTGCAAGTGTCAGGAAAAGGGTAAAAAGATCACAAACAGTGTAATCCTTGCAATGAGAGCTCATGAACAATGTGCTCAATAAATCAATACAAATACATTTGTGAGTAATTAAGGTCTGGAACCTTGGTTTCCTTAGTCTGTTTTCCAGTGGTGTGTTGACAGGTGTAAAGTTGAGCATAACAATGACATGGTTATGTAAATTTCTCTGTTCTGCTAAGGTTCTTAAAGAATTTCGAAGGCATCTATGCACATCAAAACAGACACTGCTAAAATAATGAAATTGTGGTATATAATGTTATATTTTTTAGGTACAAGATTAAAGACCTTAGCTGCAATGACCGAGAACTGTTAATAGTTTATTACTTCTCTTATCATCTTTTTAATTTCTCCTCTCCTGTGTTGAAATCCTCTTCTTCTAATACATACTCTTGACAGATGCTTCGTCTTTGCTGCCAGACCCAAATACTATCTCTATAACCAAGAAGCAAGAGCAAAAGAGAATGCAGAGCACCTGAAAGGAGGAAACAGTTACTACTGTTCCAACCATTTGAGCACACCAGAGGTATAGCATTTGTTATGACACAGCAGGGGTGCAGAAGGACACAGAAAATCCACTCAAGAATGTGTGAAGCTGCTTGAAATCTCTCCAACACTGATTTCAGCATGCTGAGGGTACACTCTTTGGTACTGACCAGTACAAATGCCATTGATGTTTCAAAGGCCTCTTTGCAGACATAACACCATAGGAGGGTTACCACTTGTCCAGGTATGGGGCTGTGGGGAATCCCTGGTGCTGGGGACCTCTCATGTAGGATGTGCTTTGATTAAGGCACTAAATCACCAGGTGAAGAACAGGCAATGTAAGGACAAATAAGACCCATCAGCAGATGCATCTGAGCCAGCTGAACCAGTCTAGTGTCCATATGAAGAGGAAAACGTTAATGATAGTTATAGTAGACTCCCTGCTGAGGGGGATGGAAGGATCTGTCTGCTGACTTGACTCAAGAGCTCAGGAACTTGTTGCTTGCTGGAGCTGGGTTTTGGAATGGCCTGCCTTTGGCATATTTCATCTTATTTCTCTTCCCCGTGGGCAACAATGATGTTGCAAGGGTAACTTGGAGCATAATAAGAGTGACTACAGACCTCCGGGGGTAAGGTGAAGGGGTGGTGAAGGGCAATTGGGTCATGTTTCTCAGTATTTCCAATGAGGAGGAAAGATTTGAGCAGAAGTGGGGTCATCAGATCAAGACCTCACTGAATGGCTTGTGTTGCAGGTAGGACTTTGGTTTGTTGTGACAATGGGACCCAGTTTGAAGAGAGAACATTACTCAGCTGGGATGGAGTACATCTGATCAAGGTGGGCAAGAGTATTTTTTGCAAAAGGGTTTGTTAACCCAGTCACGTGGGCTTTCATGTAGATTTGTTGGGGGAGGTTTACCACAACTTGAGAAGAAGTGAAGACACAAGAGGCAGAGCACAGGTAGGTAAAGAGCAGAGAACAGACCAGAAAAGTTATGCTGTAGAAAGTCAGTGCTACAGACTTCCTGACCAAGAAGAGAATGTAAGTGAAGCCCTTTTTGAGTAAGTGGAGAAAGCCTCACAATCACAAGTCTTGATACTCATGAGTTACTTTAACCACCTCAATATCTTTGGGAAGAGCAATATAGTAAGGTGCAAGAGATCTAGGAGATTCCTAATTAAGAGAATCAGAGATAATCATCAAGAGACAATTCTTGATGTAGGTGATCAGTGAACCAACAACCACAAATGCTTTGTTGTACCAGTTACTCCCAAACAAGGAATAACCACCTGAAAACACTAATGTTGAGTACAGTCTGGTCTGCAGTGACTGTGAGCCTATAAAGTTTAAGATTCTGAGAGAAGTAAGCAACACACGCAGCTGAATGACAGCCTTGGACTTGAGAACAGCAGATATTCTCTTCACGGACCTTGGGAAACTTGCCTGGAGATCAAAGGGCCCAGGAAAGCTAAGCAGATTCCTCAGAGGACACTTCAATGACAGCCTCCTTAGAGTGCAAGAATGGTCCGTTCACATGTGCAAAGTTGAGCAAGCAATGCAGAAGGCCAGCATGGATGAACATTAAAAATCTGACTGACCTCAGACACAAAGAGAAAATAGAAGGTGGAAGGAGAGACAGTCTGCTTACAAGGAGTAAAAAGATATTGCCTGCGTGTATAGTAACACAGCTAGGAAAGCCAAAGATCTACTGGAGCGAGGGAGGTGAAGGACAAAAAGAAAGGAGTTTGTAAGTTCATTGTTAGTTTCAAGGAAGACTAAGAAGAAATGGGTCCATTCAAGGGGAATCTAATGACTATGGATATGGAATTTGCCTCAGCTTTCACTGGCAATATTTACCAGTGAAATAGTTACCATATTTAGTCAGGCATCCCATGATCCTGAGTTCTCTAGCAGAGTCCATAGAAGTGAAGCAGAACCAACAGTCCAGGATCACTTAAGCCAGTTAGAAATGCAAGAGCTTCTGGAATCTGGTGGGATGCCTCCCACAGTACTAAAAGAGCCGGCTGGTGTCATTGCAAGGGCACTCTCTGTCATCCTCTAATGGTCCTGACGTTGGGAGTTCTTAATGACTGGAAAAACGCAAGTGTCATACCCATCACAATTCTAACTTTTCATCCTTATTTATGTTGAAATGCTATCCTGATTTGCCTTTCAGTTTCAACCAATTTTTGTTGTTTCACTGATTTTGCTTTGCTTGCATTTTTTCTTATGCCTTTGTATTTTAGGAAGGAATAAAAAAAAAATTCAATTACAAAATAGGCATCCTAAGTCTTCAGTTTCACTCATCTGGAGTTAGAACTTCTCTTTTAATGAGAAACAACATTTTTCCTTGCTCTGTGAGTTCTTGAACCACCAAATCAAGCCCTACCTTTACTTGAATCTTAAACCTTGTTAGTGATTTAAAGGAGAACCTGTTCCTCCATTTACTCCATGACCACTGAATGCACCTGCAGAATAAGTGATTGAGTCAGTTACTGGAATTTACTAAGACATTCCCATATGCAAAGAGGGAACTGAATTTACCTCATTACCCCTCAACCTCAAGGGCCAAGAATAGGCAACAGATAGAGGTACCTAGAGGTAAATCCATCAGTCTGGCAAGCCGTTCATTATACGCAGAATTTTTCACTTGGTGCTACAGTGGTGAAAAGTGCTCATCAGGCTTAATTTAAACAAACAGCCAACAGTGATAATCTTAAAAAATAGTTAAGAGTAGCTATCCCAGATCAGAGCAAGCATTTGTCTAGTCAAATAGTCTGTATCCATCAGTCATAAAAAACAAATGACAAGGCAAAAACCCTAAAACCAAGATAAGTACATAGTACAACTTCCCAGCAGAGCAGAAATTGCTGAAGACTGTGTTGAGTCAGGCACTTTCTGAAGCAAAGCTTGTACTTTAAATAGGTAACCTTTAGCAAGGAATAAAGAATATTAAAAACCTATTGTGCTTTGGTCACAGGACTTCGATATGGTGCAGTGATCTTTTATAACACGGCCATTCAGTGAGAGAGACAACTACACTGTGATTAAGAAAAATTAGAATTAGTGTAAAAGTCATCATTAAAAAAAAGGAAATTTTCACTTCTTCCTGAGATGTTTTTGTTGAGTTGTTAAAGAAATATGGATGAAGTTGGACACCTGACTGATTTGTTTATTGCTTAAACTTTGGTGAAACTTGTTTGCATGTAGAAGCCTAAATAGACAATCTCTTTCATTTAATTAGAGGGAATTATGACTTTTCTACCATTAAACTTTCTACATACTAAAGACCTCTTTCCCATTTGCTTTCTTCCTTTAAAGATCTTTCTATCTCAGTTTTGCTTTAACTTCTCTTCCAATGTCATATATTGTGTTTATTTTGAAATAAAATAAAAATAGATTTTGTAACAGAATAAAAATGAATTCTGTAGAGTGTTTACAAACACAGAAAAAATCTGAGCAACTTGCTACAAGTTGGCAAATGCAATCTGAGTGCCAGCCAAGGAAAATTTCAAACACTTTCACAGTGTGAGTCAAATTGCTCAGATTGTTCTGATAACACTGCCAGTTGTTCTTCTTTTGCATTTTGAGTGTAACTGCTACTTTGTGGTACCTTATACTGAATGATCGCAGGTTACTACGAGGCTCTAATTTTTGTCTTTATGTAAGGGGTTTTGTTCTAGAAAGCTATGCTACTAAAAATCTTAAATGGCTCACACTATCTTTACAGGTTATTTTGCCCACCTGGAAGATGAAATCAGTTCTTTAGGTTTAAATGACTTAGGGCGAGTTGCTCACCAAGCCAGTCTTCCCTTGCTCAAGGATTTAAGAGAAGGAAAAAAAGATAAGAGATCTCAAAGAGGTAAGTTTGTTTTTAGATTATTAGTACTGTAACTTCCATGTTGTTTCCAATCACTACACTGTCACCAGAACTGGTTAGGCTTATGGGCTCAGTCAAGATGATGTATGCACGCTTCCCTGGCTTTATTCAGTTACTCTCTCTCAACTTCCTCAGCATCATGTATTTGAGCCCTGAATAACACATTGTTTTAGATTCCCGCTTTGTTCCAGATGAACAAGTTTCTAAAAGTTGAAACCAGTGTCAGAAAGTCTCTATTTCAGTATTGCCCCTTCTTCTACCTCCCATACATTTACAGTGGTAAAATGTGCTCCATATTGACTTCATTCTATAAATCATATGCATTAATGTTCCTTTTATAGACTTTATACCAACTTGTCTTGTGTTGTCACTAGGTTAAAATAAATATTTTACTCAGTTTTGATTTACACATCATTAATTAAAACATATGATTTAGCTAACATATGTAATAGCTTTAGAAGTCTGGAAAAAATTCTGTATACATACAATAGATTTACTAATCCTACATCATACTTTATAATCCTCCCCTAATCTCATAAATCCTACCTTCTATATGTAATTCCTATGATTAATTTACAAATCATCCTAATAAATCCAAATTAAAATGAGTAGATTTGTAAATCCTTTCTTTGCATTTGAAGTATGGAACAAGTAGATGGTTTGTAAGTAAGGTCTTCTAAGTTTGACAGTTACAATTAAATCTATATCCAACTAGCCTTACTCCTCTTCCTTCCCTGCCTTCCCAGCTTTGCCTGTAAATCCTGATCATCTGCTTCTTTCATGAATTTAAGCTGTATTTAAACAAGACAGAAATTCTGTAAACTTTCATATGCTTCAGTTGACTTAACCACATCATTGTAATCACACCATCTTCAAGCCCTCCCAACACAAAATCTAATGGAGAAAACGGTTTGAACAAGAGACCCAAAAAAGCATGCAGAATGTGTCAGGAAAATGGTTCTGCAAATTCAGTTAAAAGCATTTTCTTCTGAAAAACACCAATTGTAGCATGTTCCATCATGATGTTTGAATATTCTATGACATTCTGGGATTCTTTTCAATGGCTCCACAGAATGTTATTCCTCAAAAATGTATCAGCTTTTATGTCAGCAATTTGGGTTTTACAGACAGTTAAAACTCACATCATTTATAAACTCAAAAGAGAGTGCCTTTCTTCTGCTGTAAGTTGCAGAGTAGCTGAGAAACAGGCAAGACAGACTGTGTTCACGTCTCTGAAATCCTCAAGTGTATTATCCAAAATACTTTCATATGTTCTTTGGGTCCACATACACGTATAATATTGCCTGTGCACTTAGTGAATCCCCCAGCATGCAACTAATAGACAGACTGCACAGGTCCAAACTGAATGAAACAACTTTAATTGAAAATCTTGTCTGTTTTTTAAAATATATATATTAACTGGCAAAGACCCCTTTGTTACTTTGTCAACATTTTTGAAGACAGGGTTGTGTTTTAAGTCTTTCAGTTTGTCATGTAGGGAGTGGGGAACATTTACTATTTCAAGAGATCTGTGAAATCCTTCCTCCAGCCAATACAACCAATGTGGTTGTTAAACACGTTCTCCCAAGAATTTTTCTCCATTACCTTTTTCTCTACAAGTGCACAGCATTATTAAACATTTTAAGAGTTTTATTAAGCTCTTACTCCCCTCAAAATTCAACCAATACCCTGCCCTTTCGACATCCAAGTCTCATTTTCACTTTTTGTTACCATCTCCCAGTGTTACCACTGCCTGACTTCAGAGAGAAGGGCGAAAATCCTTTATTTATTCTTGCAAGGCCACATACTCCTATAGCCTTCCCTACAGGGATCCCTATGTATCCTTCCACAGGGCTTTCTTGCCTGCATCTCTGATTTCTGAGACTCTCTGAGAAGCAATGTAAGGAGCTCAAGGAGACAGGGCAGTGGCTAGCATGCACAAGAAAAAGGGCTTAGTGTGTTAAAGACGTCCCTAGCAGAAATGAGAGACTGTGAGAAGTGTGGTAACTCCTGGTTTTTAACACTTTTGGGGAAGGGTAATTTTCAATTCAGAAATGCCTGTATTTGTGCTTATATGTGAATGCATATGGAGGAAGTATGGCAAGGAAGGTTGTAGAGTACCTTCACCTGAAGAACCTCCCAACCCTGAAGTTCATTGCCTTTTCAAGAAAAATTAATTTCTAAATGTTTGATGGAAATCATTTGACTAAAAACTGTTCTAGAAACTTCAGCTGGTTACAGAAGGATGAGAAAGTCTAAGTAGCAATCTTGAACGTTAAACATACAAAACAATTATTTCACTGCTACTTTATCTAACAGGAAGCTTTTGCTATGAAATCTCCTATAATTCCTAAATTCTGAATAATAAACAGTAGAAACCTTAATTCTGGACTAAGAAATAAGTTAAAGCAAATGGAGATCTTTAAAATGGTACTGTAAGGACTGTCTGACACTGGGGGAAAAGGAACAGTTGAAGGTTGTTCCCCTCTCCCTTCCCTTCTATATTTAGATTTAGTCACTTACGTTTCAACAACAAGCTGCTGATATACCAGAGACAGATCATGCACAAAGTTTCAAACAGAATAGAGTTTTGGACAGGTGATGGCCTCAGCTATTCTGATACCTGGCATCAGAATGATTCTGATGCTAGTAATAATTTCAAAGGCAAAAATCTGTGTATTTCATTACATATACACAAACATGTCACAAGTACACATATTATATTATACATCTATGATAGTATAAGTTTTTGCATACATATATGTATGTATATATACATATTAACATAAATATACTCTTCTAATAGTATATAATATATACTTTATTAATATATGCATCTATACGAGTATATATGTGCTCATACATACATATACTGAAACTTAATTCTTCCCCAGCATTAGAGGGAAGATATCTGTTCATTGGTAATACCGGCTAGTGTTAACAGCTTATCAGGGAGATAGTATTTTCTCTGGGTCCATCTGTGGAATACAAATAAGGAGAGGAATAGCTAGACAATATGTTCTGCTCAAATTGTACTGCTTTCTATTCTCCCTTGCCTTTCCTAATCAGTTTCTAATCTCCTATATGACTTCTTAATTATACAGCTACACATTTATATCCTCTCTCACACCTTCTCTTCCTCTTCTTGCGAAGCCATCTTCAAAAACACTTGTTATGGAGGTGTTCTTTGTAAGTAAGTCTATCTCTTTTTAGTTTGTAATTGGGGATGGAGTGAACCTTTAGCCATAAGCCAGCTTCTCTGCAAAGCGGAGTTGGCAAAAGCATGTCCAAAAAAAAAAAGTATATAGGAAATGAAATCCTAAATCTACAAACATAAAACTAAATCTATTTAAATGGTTTTGAATGATAGAAGAAATAGCTAAAATAGAAGCCAAGAACTAGGTTTAGATGCTTGTCTGGAATTTCGGTTAAAAAGGCTGTATTGGCCACAGGGAAAGTGTTTCAGGCCAAAAGAAGAGTAATGAGTTCAAAGAAAATAACACTTTGTTATATAAATGTAAGCATCATGTACAAATACATATTAACTCTTTAATAGTTAGTTACTTACGTAACACAGACCATCATCCACTGGATACCTTAACATTGTGTCCAGAATTGTGTAGTAACAGTTTATCAGATCTTTGGGTGCCATTACATTAACAACTGAAACTTTAATTGAATGCTGAAAAGCCAAACTAATTTGAATCCAGTGAAGTATCCTATTTATAACACTACATGGCTTGTGCCAAAAGCATCTCAACCTAAAGAAGAAACAATCTCTGTCCTTCAGAGCCATCAAAGTCACAGTTATTGGTCCAGATCGATTTTATAATGAAATCACTGTTATCACAACTCATAGTTTATTTTAAGGCTTTACATCCCTGCCCTTGCTACTGAACTTCATAATTGTCATAATCGTTTCAATTCAGCCTGCAATACTAATGATGAAGGGGGTGAACCTAATTCCTCATAGTCTAATGATTTTGTATAAGCTTTGACAGGAGACAGATATGCACTTCATTAAGAGAAAAGATAATACATAAAATAAACAGTCTGTTATGGGAAAGAACACCTCTGACAGATAAGGGGATTTTTACAATACAGTTGGAAATCTAGACCTCTTTCTAGAGAGAAAGAGAAAATGAGAAATCATAAATAAGATTGGAATTCTTTGCTTTTTCTTAAGGAGAGTAGCAGCACCATCAGCAGTGATAGGAGTTTGCTGACATTATTTTGAAACAATGAGTAACTGGACCCAGGTCCCATTACCTTTTCCACAATGCTGTGTAGCACTGAGGTAAGTGTGAGGGCCCTGGGCTCATCCTTCCTCCTGTGAATTTGCCTCCTGGAGCACAGGGCCAGCTCAGAGGTAGTGCAGCTGAGGGCTGCCCCCTTCCTGATCATATCCTTGGGGAGAGTGTTCCCAACCCTATCTATCTTCCCATATGCTCCTGACCTGTCACCAGGGAGGTGCCCAATGTATGGAGCTAGAGTCGCCTGCAGTGCCCTCCAGCCTGCCATGCTCTCTGACTGCAGTGATGGGATGGGCCTTGACTGTGCCCCTGGCTGGGGAATCTCTGGACTGTACAACGCTCTGACATGTTCCTATTCTGGTGTAGAATCATTTCATGACATTTCACTAGGTAAAACTACTGCACAATTTAAAGGAGAGAGAGGTTAAAGCTAAAAGTAAAACAAAGATTATGTCTTCATACCAACAATTGCTGTGTGTGAAGGAATTTCCATCTTTTGTATCAATCATTTGAAACATGCTTCGCTCAAATGTCAGATCTTGGTAAAAAGACTCACTTGCAGATACCATTGTACTTTCCTCGGATGCTGGATCGGAAATGTGGAGGAAGTGACAGTGAGATCTATCCACACGGAAAGAGACTTAACACAACCAGAAACAAAGCACTGAAGTCTTCCCTGAAACTTGGAATGAGGCCATGATATTCCTGAGCCATTTGGTTTCTCCCACACTTTTTAACAGCCTGTTTCTGAATACTTGTATGAAGAATGGGAAAATGCACATATGGAGACTACATTTGCACAGCCATTTTCAGCTCATATAGGCCCTTTATCTGCTTAGTCATTTCATATCTCATTAATCTCAATCCATTCCTAAATCAGCTTCCACCCTGCTCATTTCTAGAGCTGTCTTACTACTTTTATGTTGACTACTCTGGATGCTCTCTGTAAAGACTCATTTAGTATTCTTCACCTTGACTGTTGGCTAGTTTTCCATATGTACTAGTGTCAGTGGAGCAAAAGAAACATGTTTAAAACTGCAAAATGAGATGGTAGTTCCCCATTGCTTTCCTCAGAGACCAAAATATTTGCTTGTCTTCATGAGCAGCAGGGCAGACTGGACATATTTTCAGATGGAAAACTTTTGACAGGAAAGCAACAGTGTCACACTATCTTTGTAGCTATTTGCATACACTAAAGTGAAATCTGTCATTTCATCGTGTCATTAAACACTGTCTTTATGAATCCTTCTGTCACAGGCAAGAGTTTGCATTACTTCAGAATATCATTAATGAATTCAAATATAAACTTCCCAGTAATAAATCACAATTTTTAAAAGTCTCAGGAGTATTTGCAATTATCATTTAAATCAAGCAAACCTTCAGACCACTTTACACTACTTCTTAGTTTACAAAATTGAGTATCACATAAAAAATCTAAGACTCTAGTGTTTCATTCAACTGTGAATCCATGAGACACAATTATAGTGTGTATTTATATTCTCATATAAAAATAAAATTAAGAATTCGTTCAGTGCCTTAATGCCTCAGACACAAATGAATAAAAGAGAAATAGAAGCAACTAGAAAGCAGAACACTAAATTCAGCTCATTTCCTCAGGAAGGCATATAGTTTCCTGCAAAATGGAAATATATAAACAAGAATAATCATTCTCACACCCACAACTATGCTTGACATCATATACCAGCCTCTTCCTATCTAGGAAGTTAAGAAGTCCTCGCACTTGACAAAGAATTGTGGTTAGAATTACTTGGCAATTATTAAACCGCAAAAAAAACCCCAAAAACAAATAAATGGACTTAATTTGATTCTATTCTTACTGCTGAGCTGGCAGCAAGACGTGAAACAGTCTGAGCATAATTTTTTGTTACTGTAAATAGAAAAGTACTTGGATCACATCCTGATTGTCTCATTTTAATATATCTAGAGATGATCTTTTCCTGTGATGATAATAGAAAGTAGTTAAAATTTTAAAAACCTGAAACCTTAGCTTTTACTTTACCAATTAGAAATATTTTAAAGGATTAACTGTTGGACTTTTCTGATGAGATATGTTCAAATTTACTAAAAGAGAGATATTCAAACTAAATAGTTTGAATCAGGGCTGAAACTGAAGTACTGGGTGTCAAAACTCTGGAAACTTTGATTCCACTCAGGATGCTTACTCTGAAACAGGAGGAATATCCTGATGAGCTGGATCTTACACCTTGGACAGCATGGGAATAACACAACTGGAACCTCTCCACACACTTCTGCCAGTAGGTGGTAAATTTAGGTATATCCTGAACCAAGAATTTTGGTATGGAATTCACAAGTGTAGGCAACACAGATGGCTACAGACTTTAAGGTTTAGAATAAACACAAAAAGCTCAGAACAGGCCAGTGTCAGTTTTATGGCTCTGGGATCAAAAGGCAGGTCTGCAATGCCACAGAGTCCCTGGGAAACCAACACAAATTGCCATTAGGGAAGAGTTCAGTTTATACCATTCCTTGAACTGTGCATTGGCATGGACAATACTAGATGACACAGGCCAAAATTGTGCCAAGGAATGTGCTACAAATTAAATGGTAGAGGTTATTTAAAGTCTCCCTTTCACTTTTGTCCTGTCCCCTTTGAGATTACTGGTATAACTATACATGGTGAACTAGAGGTGGGATTCTGCAGGATCTAGAGGTGCCTCAGCTTAGAATGTTAGAGGCAAGAACTTCTTTTATGTTAGGCCTATGTCATGGTTTAGCCTACCACATGTTCATTCTTTCAAAGGTAAATGTCCACATGTCCATTCTTCCACAAACGTTCTGCTGTCCACTGCTGGTTTCTAATGCTATCTAATGTTACTAATGCCACATATGTGGCTGCAGATTCCGTCCCTAAAGTAATGGAATATAAAACAACATGTCCTATTTCCTACAAGAGTGTTATATGTACATTGTATTCTGGTTGTCTGGTTCTGGAGACATTTTCTAGCAGTCTTATGGGATGTGTGCCATTGTGCAGATAATCCAAATCTATTTAGTCAGAGATCAATTGTAAATGAATTGTTAACCCAAGTGTTGCACTCTTACTTAGAAGACAATTTTGAATAACAAGTGCATTTCTTTTGAATCTGCTTGAAGATCATATTTATTGTTATTTCCTTGAATTTTTGGTGAGTATAGGAGAAAGGGTTGATGTGATGAGGAGAAGCTTTTAATTTTTTATTTTTTTTTTTGTAAATCTGATTATGTAACATTTTCAGGGACCTAGGAAGATATTTCCACAGTTGTCTTGAATAATGCCTTATGATGATTAAAACATACATGGCTTTCAAAAAGTAATTATATTAAAGCCTGTGCAGCTCATGAATACTCAATACCGCTGTTTTCACCAATATTTTTATAAATTGGATAAAAACAATCACCAAATATAGGATACTATTGACATTCAGGTCACTTATAGCTGTAACCATGAAAAAAAGAGAAACGCAAAGGATTAATCTGTATTATCAACAAAGTACAAGTATGACTTTTTAACACAGCATGTATTGTAGAATTATGGAAGGAATGAGACTGGAGGGAACCTCTGGAGGTCAACAGGTTCAACACCCTTGCTCAAGCAGGGCCACCTATAGCTGGTTGCTCAAGACCATGTCCAGGCAAGTTTTGAATATCTCCAAGGATGGAGGTGTCACAACCTCTCTGGGCAACCTGTGCCAGTTCTTGGTCACCCTTGCCGTAAAAAAGTTCTTGATGATGTTCAAAGGGAACCTCCCATGTTTCAGTTTGTGCCCATTGCCTCTGGACCTGTCACTGGCTACTGCTGAAAAGAGCCTAGCTCTGTCATCTTTGCATCTTCCCTTGATATATTTATATATGTGGGTAAGATCCCCCCGAGTATTCTCTTCTGCAGGCTGAACATTCCCAGCTCTCTCAGCCTTTCCTTGCAGGAGGGATGCTCCAGTCTCTTCGTCACTGTTGTGGTTTAACCTCAGCTGGCAACTAAGCATCATGCAGCTGCTCATTCTGTCCTCCTCCCCAGTGATGGGATGGCAAGGATAATCAGGAGAAAAAGGTAAAACCAGATGGGCTGAGATAAGGAGAGTTTAGCAGAACAACATAAAGAGAGAAGAAACAACAATAATACAATAAATGTAATAACAATAATACTAATGAAATATAAAATGAGTGATATACAATGCAACTACTCACCACCTGTAATTCCCCTGTACCTGATCCTGGCTGAAGCTTGAATCACATGCCTTTCCCCAGGCCACATCCCCCCTTATATAATGGGAATGACATCAGTACAGTATTGAATATCCCATTGGCTGGTTGGCTTGGCTATCCTGGCTGTGGACCCTCAGAGCTTCTAGTGAAAATTAACCTTATCTTAGACAAATCCAGGACAATCATCTTTGTGGCCCTTCACAGATCTCTTTCCAGGGGCTCCTTCTCTCTCTTGCCCAGAACTGGTCACATTGTTGTTCAGGCCATAATTCATAGAAATCATAGGAAAAAAAATAATTTGGAAGGGATTACTCAAATTTGCAATGCAGGACTAACTTCAAAGCTAGATTAGTTTGTTCAGGATCTTGTCCAAACTAGTTTTGAAAATCAGTAAGTATAGAGATTTCACAGCCTCTGCAGCCCACCTGGTCCAGTGCTTGACCATTACGTTCATTTGTTAACAAATTTTTCCTTGTGTCCAGCTGGAATTTCTTTATGGCAGCCTATGAATATGGCCTGTCATTGTTTCATTGTGCAGCTCTGAGATTATTTTGGGTCTGCCTTTTGCATAACCCCTTCTTAATGCAATGGATGGCTGAAGTTAGGTTCTCCCAAGTCTTCTCTCATCCATGTCAAATAAACCCAATTCCCTCTGTCTCTTTATGTTTATCTGAGGCTAGCCATTTAAGCGATACTTCAATGAACTCTTTCCAGTCTGTTATTTAATACTTTAATTAGTTCAGTGTGGTATTATGTTTCCTTAAGGCTAAGCTTGAATTTACTTTGAATAAATTCTATCAGTGCTTTCTTCTTGGGTTTTTCACCAGTTTGAGAAATGTCAGTCTCCAAGCAAGGAAAAATTTGGCAGTGGTTGAACTCAAAACTTGAACCTTATGAAGTAGTATGGATGTACCCAGCTCACACTGTCTAGACGAGAACTCGTATCTGTGCAAAGCTAACAAATCACTACAGGCTTAGTAAGACCAGTAAGCTGTGGGGACTGTCTTTTGAGGTTCTGGGTGTAAGGGGAAAAGCAAAAATAGTACATGAGATCACTTCCACTATACTATATAAAAAAAAAGTAGCTGGACAGCAGGTCATTAATTGTTTGGCTATGAAAAATGCATTAACAAGGGTATCCGCTAGTCTTTTTTCAGCTAGAGTTTTATAAATGTCTGGTATGTGAGGGTGTTATCGTAAGTGCAGGTGATAACGCTACCTACAGAAAAGATGGCTTAATCCTTTTCCTGGTAAGTAACTGTTTATCGTGGGTTACAACATTGCTGAACTCAAGGGTTTGGGGTTAACATTTTTATTTCATGTGCTTCCCTCTGGCTTTTATTTTTATGTATTTGCCTTAATTAAATTGCTGAGATTTCTGCAGCTAAGGAAAGCAAGGAAATACGCCATTCTATAGCAGTATTTTCTGAGAATAAAAGTGTGTAATCCTCAAATGCCCTAATCTCAAGTCTTATGGTCCTCGTGAAATGTTATCAGGTTTTAGGACTTCTGCAAGGCTTAGTTTCCTCACATTTAGGAGAGCTTCTTTAGTATTTGGCAGCTAAATTTTTCTGCAACCCTATCTGCAATTGCAGTGTACTTCATGCTTTCCTAACTTGTACTAATGGCAAGACGTTATTTAAACTTCCTGGCATTCACTGAAAAAAGTTAATATGTATTAAAAAAGATTCACTTCTTAGGACAAAAGGGCTGAACAAGTGACTCAGTCTTCTGATCTGTTTTGAGTTCTGTAAATACTGGGTAAAATTTTCCTTCTGATAAAAAAAATATGTGATATTTCCTGCAGGGTCTATTGAGACTTAAGTTTTTCCATGGGTATTTCCTTAGCAATTGTAGCTATTCTTTCTGAAAGAAATGACTCACCACATTTTGCATAGTTGCAGTACAGTCAGAAACTTCTGTCAGCTGATTATTTTCCTCAAATAAAGATGATATTCTTTGTATTCATTTACTTTGAATGGAAAAGAAAAAAAAAAAAAAAAAAGAGACATCCTTGATAAAGAACATTGGAGCCTCTACTTTGTTTTTAAAGACAGATGTAATATTCACCTCGCATTTCAGAGTAATCACTGGATAGAGATGGACTGCTAAAAGGTAGTCTTGCAATAATATTTCAGATGCTCTAAGATGATATGAAAAATGTTGCTTGAAGAAGTGGTCAGTTTTTTTGGTGATAAACTTAAAAAGCAAATTCATTACCATGCCATCTAGTACTGTTGGTTTTCAAGTCTTATATTGCCTAGTCAAAGCTTTACTAGGTT
>JAAGNO010010214.1:83254-96102 GCA_033439905.1 Ceryle rudis
AAAATAAAATTAAATTAATAAGAATTTAAAAACATAGTTTAGGTTCATCTCCCTATAAGAATAATCTCTAAAATTAAATCAGATCACTTATTTCCCATATTGAAACAAAGAGTTATCCTGAGAGGCACACCTTTCTAGCACACTTCCTTCAACTTCCATAGCACATCAGTTTCTGTAAACTGAGCCAATAAAGTCTGGGGGCTTGACAAAGTTTTGCTACCTGACTATCTGAAAAACCTCTCCATTATTATTTTACAAGTAAAAGCCTGAAAAATTATAGATATTGCCTAGTTGAATGGAGATGAAATCATAGAGTTCTATGGCTTGATAGAAGAAATTAATAGTCTGATCAACTATTAAGGTCCAAATAAGTATGCAACTCTGTGATAACGTTATTCACAGCAGTGGTACCAGAAAAAAAAAAAAAAAAGCCCAACATTTTTTAAACCTACCTTCAATTATGAAAGCACAATCAAGTGAAAATTAGCTATTGTATCTACTTTATACAGTGAAAGTATTCCTTAGCCACAAAATAATCATCCTATTTGGAACTAGTTCCAATTTCCTGTGTGACATGGTGAATTTGTCTCCTGTTTAAAGTGTGTGATACCTTACAGGATTCTTGTGGCTGAACTCATAGTCATTTTTAGATCTCTTCGGTACCCTCAGTAGGATGCTATATGTGCTACTATCAATTTTAATTTGTTATCACAGTATCAAAATAACATTTAATAAGCATTTGACAGCAACATTTTCTACCTTTAGCGGAGATTTACATTCATTGCATAAATAAAACTCCAGTCCCCCTATGCAGAACAGAAACCAACTGGTAGTTCCAAAATGAATGCTACAAGAAATGCTACAGAATGAATGCAGAACAACTTAATTGGTACAGATTACAGAAAACCTGAATAAATTCTTGTTTTTCAATATTCATGAATTTGAGTGATCAATACCCAATGTGGCAAATGCTATAGGATCATAGAATAGCAAAAAAGCTACTCTGTCAGGGCTATAAGTTATATATAGGGAGCTAGGAATTCTGTCAGCATAAGCCCAAAAGGTCTCAAGTCTGGAAAATGTTCGCAGAGATAGTTAGACCACATTCTTATAGTGAAATCATGCAAGTGAAAAGTCTTTTAAAGTATCATTGTCCAATTCTTCTCCCCCTCAGAAGGAATACTTGAAATTGTTAGACTTAGTCAGAGAGAAAGTTAAGGAAATAAGACGTACAGAATTGTCAGTCCTGGCCTGGAAAAATAGATACAGTTTGCAAATGACTAGCTTGGGACTGTAGCTCTAGGAGCAGTGTCATGGTCTGTTTGAATCTCTCAAATTTACAGGACAATATACTCAGCAAATTAAACTTCACTCTATGAACTCATTAGGAAAAGAAACAAGGAAACACATCAAAGATGGGCTTAATCTCCTTTGCTCACTCATTCATCACTTCACTAATTCATGACTCACAAGTTCTCTAACTTGTAAGTTACACCAGTGAGCAAAACCCTTGCCTTGCATTGTCTGGGAGTGCCCATTCTTCCTTCTTCCTTCCCCTCACAGCATGAGTGCCCCTTATATCACATGGGGAAGCACAAAAGCCTCAGCAGTCTGGCTGCTGCTGGTTCTGATTCAATGTCTTTTAGGGTAACTGACGTATTTGTATGTCCCAGCTTGGAAGTTTGGTCTACGCCACTTCCATAAATTAACAGATACTGCAGAAACTTCAGGCAATTAATATGCAAGGATGCAAGAGACAATTGTTGCAGGTGACAGCAAGCAGCAGGTGATAACAGCTGAATAATGAACTTTATCCCTCCCTGTCCATCCTGTCCTGCCTACATGTTGCTCTTGTGTTGACCTAATGGTGCTGCTCCCAGCATACATCAGGCTTTAGTGTTAGCTATGTGTTAGGCCAAAACCTGGGCAGGAATCACAGGGAAGACATTTGGATTTATATTTCCTTTGGGATATGAATAGACCACTTCTAAACAAGAAAGGCATTTACATCTCATTTTCATTTTCATTGTAATGCTGCTGTGCTGAGTAAACACTGTTTTTCATAGTGAGAGCTCACTGATCATTAATTGAACTTATCACTTTTCTTACAAAGGAAGAGTGCAAATGCTGATCGGAATTCACATTTATTAAGATGATCACAGCATACTGCAAGAGAAAAATAAACCACTCATTTACTCTTCTATGCCTAAGGCTGACCCCAGCTATACAGCAAAATATAACTCCAACGTTTCTTCATATTTCTATGATACTGCATCATAATGCTCTGGGCCTTTCCACCCTCTGATGAAAGCAGCACATGCAATCAGCAGCCTTTCTGGCTGCTGAACTCTGGAATGCTCCTGAATGCACTGCTCTACACCTGCACCCCAAAGACTGTGCTTCAATGTGTGGAGATTGAGTTGAAGAAATGAGAGAAGTTTGGGGCTTTTTTTGGTTTGGTTGGTTGGTTGGTTGGTTTTGATATAATAAAAAAGTTGTTTAAAACAGGCTTTTTTTTAGACAAAATCTTATGAAGAGCCCAGTCCATGTAATCCACCCAACAGTATTACTACTAGTGCAACATTAAAAAATAAGATACACCAAAATGAAAGCTACACATTTTTGACAGTACATGCTAGTTAGGAGTAGCAAAGGTTATTTTAATGTCTGATGTGGTGAGGAAGCCAGATGACTCAAAGAAATTTGAATTTGGGAGCAAGACAAAGAGTAGAAGAGGAAACAAAATATGACAGGACACAAGAAGGAGCTGAGAAGAATTTTGAGAAGAAACTAAGTAGAAAAATATAAATTTAGGAGGAAGACACAGGCATGCAAAAGGTGTGGAAGAAAGGTGTTTCTATGTAAAGTGGTGTTGAAGATAAGGCAAAAGGCTGCGATTTGAGTGGCTTGATCTCTTTCCTTCTTGTTCCATAGCTGAAGTTTTTATTCATTCAGGCTCTGCATGTGATCAATATAAGTATACTAGGTCTCATACATAACTCATCTACTTGTTGATAAAGCCATTAGCTGTTTATCTTTCTGCACTATTCTTCTGTGGTGCACTCTGAGAAAGCCTTTGGATAATGCAGTATGCCAGTAGCAGGATGCCGTGAAGAAAAAGCACAAGACAGGAAAAGGGAATTGATGCAGGAAAACAAAAAGAGGAGCAGGAAAGAGAGCGCTACAAAGGAAAATAACATTGGCAAGCAAAGATATTAATAAGAAATATTAAAGATATAAAATATTAAAGTTACTCCTCCAACCAATGATCAGCTTCCAGGAAGTCAACAAAAGGTGGTGTTTGTTGTGAACAGTTAAAAACACTTACAAAACTTTTGCATTTGTGAGGTGAAGGGTCATTTCCAAAGCAATGTGTTTTGTCATCTACCAACATATAAAACACTCCTCTAGATAGAAAGGCCACACCAAGAAAAAGTTTGAATTTCATGTGCCAGCAGGGTGCAGAACAGGTTTTGTACATAACCCCTGAGTCTCCTTGGCTTTGGTATATGCACGGACTATGTGCCAGTTTACTCTAAGCTTTTTGTTGTGCCAATTAAATAAGGATCTTATTTAACTGTTGAGTTTAGTTATTACAGTATTTAAGCAGGAAAAGATGAAAGAAAGATAAGCTAACTGCATCTAACTTGTCTCACAGGGATAACAGATATTTTATTCAGAAGCTGATGTACATGATAGCTATATAGGCAATGTTAGGGTCAGATCTACTTATTTGAGTCTCTCACTAAGACAGCTTTGTGAAATAAGCATTCTGATGAGATCCTTTGTTGGTAGGAAATTAATGTGTTTCCTAAAATACCTTGATTTTTATGAAGTAAGCATAGAGGTCATTCTCTTACCCTAGGGATCCAGGGTAACAGTACTTATACAATACTGCAACATATGGTTGTATGGAACAAAGCAAATTAACCTTATCTATTCAGATTCTGGAAGACAAACCAAATAGTTCTGAACTGAAGTTATTTGAAATTATAGAACTTTAAAATATATGGAAGTGCATATATATATGCACAGACAAATCTCACACAGAATTTATTTATTAAGACTTGGAAACTGTCACAGCTGGGCAGTTTAAGGAGGGAAACCACTCTGCCCATGTCCTCACTGAAGGGGCTGAAGGTAAACTGTGATAGTAACAAGGGTGGGAGGAGAGAAATCAGGAGTGAGTGAGGTTAACCCTGGGAAAGAGGAAAAGAAAGGTGTTGTTTAAGTGTTTGTGTTTTTATTTCCTACTATCCAGATTAGTAATTAAATATTTACTTTATTTGGTAATAAATTATTTTTCCCTGAGCTTAGTCTGTTTTGCCTACAATGGCAAGTGGTAAGCAATCTTCCAGTTTTTAGCTTGACTCATGAGCTCTTATTCCTATTCTTCCGATTTTCTTTCCCAGTCCCCCGGGAGTGAATGAGCAGAGGTGTGGGTGTTTTCCTGTCAGCTGGACATCACACTGGTAAATATCAGGAAGGATAGTCTTTATCCTTGTAGAATAAATATTGAAATTCTTAAAGCTTTAATGGCACTCAGCTTTCATGGCACTCAGCCTTCACATAAATTATTTATCAAAATCATTCTACCTAATTCTGTTAAATTTTGTGTAAAATATTCTCATTCTTGGATGCCTTAAGGAGAGATTTTAATATGTGGTTTGACAAAAAGAGCAAGAGAGTTTTAGGCAGACTCTGAGACAGGAATGAGAAAGTTAAACTTCCCATCTGGTATTTTTACATGGTTAACAATATGCTCTTTCTCATCCTGGACACTGAGTTATGGGAGACATATTATGATGTAGTGGTTTATGTCTTTGTGTCTAGAGTAGTCTATCTTTTTTAAGGGACACTGTGAAGGGCAATAGTTTGACAAGTACGCCTGTGTCAGTGATTTTTCTGAATTAAAATTGAAGACACACTCTGTGCTCCTGTACCCTGATCCCTGAGCAAATAACAGAGCACTAGCCTCATGGCTGGCTGCTGGGCCTATTGCCCAACAGATCGACTTGTCTGGAGCCTCTTAGATCCTCATTGTTGCCAGGCTATGGGCAATGCTGGGTGCTAAAAGACAGCCAGAGCACACAGGCTGCTGCTGTGGTACACTGACACTGCTCTCACAGCATGCTGGCGTAGGCAAGGCAGCTTGAAGGAACAATTGCCTGAGGATATGTGACAACTTAACTTGACCAGTCAACACCTGTAGGACCTGAAAATAGTCCATGAAAATATTGCTGAATTTCTGAGAGTTGCTCATTATTACACTGCTGGAAAAAAAGGATTGGCCTATTTCCTGTTTGGTTGTTTCATGGACAGAAATAAAACTCTGATAAGATTTTAAATAATAAATAAATAAATAAATAAAAAGCCACAATCAAGTTGTTTGAAGCTTGACACTGCCCTTATCTGCTAATAACTGAAAGTTAACTTTCAGAGTTGTCTGTAATGAATGACTGAAAAGTGAAAATAACCATTTGGTTCCAACTAACATTTTGTGCAAAACAGGTAAATAAATTCCAGACAAGTACCATTCAGAGGTTCATTTAAAAGTTATTAGAAATAGATGGAAGTTCAGAGACCATTTTTGTTATTTCTTATCTTCCACCAAACTCTAAATATATCTTCAAAAATTCTGGAGATACTACTTTTGTCTGCCTGATCACAACAGCATCTTGAAGCACATCTCCTACTAGAGTGTTATCTCAATACCTTGAGATGTAAAGGCCTTTGAAATAGCTCCCAACATCTTGAAGCTCATTTTATATAATAACCTAAACCCAACAAACACAACTCTTTTTTATAAATGCTGCATATTGTACATATCATGATAAAAAGATGTTGCTAGCAAATGAAAATATGATTATTTTTTCACAATGTCAATGTTTTTTGATATTCTAGTTTTCAAATCCTATCCAATACATGTCTGCATGTTGCAGTTTATGATGCAATACATTAAATAGTACAAACTTTGTAACATTTATTTATTTATTTATTTATTTATTTTAAGCAGTTTTAAACAGCAGAGAAAAATAATCAACAGCAAGGGATTTCATTACTGGTATCAATATTAAGACTGAAATATCCAAATCATCATCCCAGTTCAGTTACTTCCTCTGGAGGAAGGTGCTGATGTTACAGGTAAACACAAATCTAGTTTATAGGTTTCAGTTCAACAACAACAATGGTGTAAACCAAGTGTACAAAAATCGTGTGCAGCAAAAAATTTGTGCTTACTGGTTTGGTTGTATAAACATGCCATTTTAGAAACCTTGCATGGTCAAATTTTTTCCTAATCATATCTGAGTTCTTTTTGTCTCTATTTATTGCACCAAGTCTTTTACCAATTCCTAATTAAATGCAAGGCAGACAAGAATGGTTTCTTTGGTCAAAGAGATTTGTGCAGTACTGAGAGTTTTTATGAACAACTTTTAAGACCAAGTTCACAAAACCTGAAATGTTTAACTGTCAAAAAGAGAGACATACATTTAAGAAAAAAATAAATGCTTTACTGAAAGAAAAGAGTATTACTTTCAGAAATACTGTAAACTGTAAATCCAAACCCTTCTACCTTATTTTTGTATTATCTTTTGTTTCCTCTGGGAAAGATGGTTATCATAAATCATTACCATTGTTCTCTTTAGCTTTATCTTACAGACATCATTCTGTGAGGAAAAAAGATTGAAAGACTGTGTGTGAAGACGCATGTAAGTATTGAGGTCATGAGAATATTTTGCTGTATGGTTAAGAGCGTTTTGAGAGGAATTCCTCTTAAAAACCATGAATAAATATTAGTTGCAAGGAACCCTCCTCTCGTGTAGATCTCGTGCAATTCATGCATGACTTCACTGATCTGGTTTTAGGGGGATTGGAAGCCACTCTGCTAATGACACCTTCCAAGTTTGTCTCAGCTTTCTCTCTTTCCCAGACTCCTACTCTGCTTATTCCATCAGAAAAGGGCAATCATCTCCAAAACAATTCTTCCCAAATTAAGTAGTTCTATGTAACTATAGAAAATGACAAGGAATGATCTGTGTATTAGTAGTTGAAATTATTTAGTATTTTTGCAGTTTAAACATAGTTAGAAATTATCATCAGTTCAGATCCTATCTAGAGAAATATTTTAATCCAAACAATAGGAATGTTTGGATAGATATCATATTTTAGGAGACCACAAGACTAATAGGAAAGGATAGAAATTATTGTCCTTGCTATTGCCTCTCCATTTAAAAAGAAAGATTGCAAAGATCTACCAGAAACAAAAATTAGCTTCAAAGGTTACTTGTTTGAAATAGTTGTCTAATGTTGTGTGTTATCTTGTATAGAAAAAAATATCTGTCTGCTCAGAGGAAATAACATGCTGAGTCTATTGAAAATGAGCAAAGTCAACCTTAAAAAGAAAAAAAAAAAAGGCAGAAAGACAGAATCTATACTAATGTTGATTTGAAGATAGTAAAATGACTGCAAGAGACTATTAAGAACTACTTTGAGAAAATTATTTGGCCTTGCAAACAATCTTTAACATTTCTATATCTAAACTATCAATGTTGCAATCTGAATGCTTCTGCGGTACTAGAGTCCCAAGAATTACCATTAAAACAACTTATTTTATGACAATCTGTCTGTATCACAACATAGGGCTTTTACACAACCTGAGAAGAAAGAAGAATTCTAAAGGAATTCTAAACACACTTGCTTCAAGGGGACCGACCTCAAGATGTCCATTCAGTCTGTCCTATATGAAGGATAATAATTACACCTGAACCTATATCCTGAAAGGTATTTGGATGCCTCCTTTTTATAAAAATCTGCATTGGAAAAGGTTTTATGAACTCAGGAAATCTTTTTTTCCTGTGTATAATTAGCCTTTCTAGCAGAAAACTATTCTTGATAACTGATCACTTATGATAATTATATTTTAACAGTCATCTCTAACCAAACCAGCCTATAAACAGAGAACAACTGACTGACTATTTTTCGTAAGTTTGTATTCTAGGGAAACATGTACTCTTTTAGAGTCTTCTTTTCCAGACCTAAGAAAACTTAATGTTTTGCCTCAGTCCTTACAGGTCATTATACCAAATAACTTACATTTCTTCTTAGGTTCTTTTTAATTCCCTCTAATGTCAGTCTTTTCATTCTTGCCAACCTAGACACAGTATTTTGGCAAGGTATCAGTATTGGCAAGCAGAGCAAACAAATTATTCCATACTGTAACAACAATTCTGTTAATACTTTCTAGAAGTCCAGGTGTAATATTTTGCCCATCTTTTCTTCTCATGTTCAACTAACTCTTGGGTATTTGGGGCACTGCAGTCTGCACATTCCCCTTTTTTGTCCCAGCAGACTCCGAAGTGGTAAACAATTAATGTGTTGTGGATAAAATATCTTTAAAATTTCCAGTTACTTTTCTCCTTTGAATGATTGTCCACGTATGGATTCACAATATTTGTGAGGGTTTTTTTCTTTTTTTTTTCTTTTTTTTTTTTAGTTTTTATTTTAAGGAGCATTCTTTGGAAAAGATGTTAGTGGAGTTATCACTTAGCAAGGCACCTGTAATAATACTGGCTTTGTTGGAATATACTTTGATCAACTGGGGCATAAGAGACTTTAACACAGCCCCTAATCCAGTTTCTCTTTGTGCAGAAATCTCTATTTATCCAAACAGCCACTGAGATTTTCACAACAGTCATCTCCTTTGCAGCAGGAGGTAATTCCTGCTATTTAATGCCTGTAGTCAGGCATAAATCCTTTGCTGACAAAAGAAGAGTAGACTACAGACTGTTTGCCAAAGTAGGGGTTTATATATAAAATAATCCAGGAGAGCAGTTGATATGCTGTAGCTTCTTGCCTAGTTGTTGCCTATATCAGATGGTTAACCCACCTTCGCATGGTTGGGCATTATGGAATTCTTTCCTTACAGCCTCTTCTTGCTGCATTTCAGGCAAATCTCAAGAATTTTGCTTGTGATCCTTAATTAAAAAACTTTCCTGCATGGCAGATATATTCACTGATCCTTTTTAGCAAGCTATGTTCTGTCCTATTGACCTTATCTGCTAAATTAATGGAATGTACTATTAGACATAAATTATAATGCAATCACTCAGTCTAAACAGCATGAGAAAAACCTCGTTGTTTTATTTCTGTTCTAAAAACCCCAATGCCTAAGTTGTTTTCTCACTTCACACATGTTCAATTCTGGTACAAGTCTTTTCATTATCAGACACTCAAAAAATGGTAAAAATTCATTGCAGTGAGACTGAAGATTTGCGCCTATGCAGAAGAAAAAAAACCCCAACGTCTTAAGTTCAGATATGGAAAATTGGAAAAGTTCAGCTATAGGAAAAAAAAATTTAAAAAAATCTGATTCCATCAGACTTGAATTAATACCAAGTCAGTTATTTCACATTCGCTAGAACTTGGGACAAATTGTGACAGAGATCATATTCATAAAGGAAACAATGTAAGAGGGATTGATTGCTACCATGTGAACTTCCTACTTCCTAGAAGAAGAAATAGCCTCCAGAAAAACCGTCTTCACAGACGGAAAGAGTAATGAAAAATTTCCAACTGTGTAGAGCATCAAGTTTAATTCTGCAGAGAAATCAGGTTTCTTGGTAGCAAAAATAGCTTCACAAATCTCCAATAATCCAGCTATAATAGCAATGAAATGAAATGAAGAGGAAAGAAAGGAAAAGGAAATGGCCGATACAGGAGAAATAATTTAAAGCTCTTACCCTAAACTTAATCTTAGCACCTGAAGGTGGAGGTCTGCAGCAATCAGTGGGCCGTACCAGCTAGTAGCTATTAATAAAACCAGTAATTATCTTCCCCCTAGCTGTCCAGGTACCGTCTATTGCAGTTGGGATTTAGATGAACTAAACCAGTGTTTTGGCTTGTTCTTTGGTATGAAGGACAGAACCTCTGGAAACCATGGATGTGTGTTTAATGATAACATGAAGAGAGTGAAGAATTGAATCAAATCTGCAGTTACACAACTATAACTATACTGACGATTTTCTTTGGCAGTCAAGATTCTCGCAACAAAAACAATTCTGCTCTGTAACAGTTGTTGCAACTGTAAGAAACTTGCTCCATTTATTATCTTTTCAGAACTATGCAGACAATTAACTACTCTGTTACAGTGATCTGTCTTCCATGCAGAGCAGACACTAAAATCAAACAGGAGCATGCGTATAATTAACTAGCCACTAATTTGGATCTTTCTTTGCAGTGGCTGAGATGAGAAGGAGCTCATACCCGGAAAACTTCAGTCTTCTGGGGGCTTTTTTCAGCCTCACAATGCCCTCTGACCATTTTATTTACCTATGCCATTATGAAAGCAGTAAAGGCCAAGTGTAAAAATAAACATATATTGTGCCTACAAAAGGTGAATTACTTTCTGCTCACTCTTCCTGCTATTCTAGGAGTCTGAGTTTCTTAGATGCTAAATGCTAGATTCTTAACCACCTTGTTAATAAAGAGGATTATTTTATCTCCAGTAAAAACATGAAGAATAGCCATGTGAATGAGTTGGCTCTGTAACTTACTCTCTTTCCTAAGGTTGGAGTTGTCTTCCAGTCATTTTGCAAAGTTTGGAATTGTTTCTTTCCAGGTAACGGGCACTGCGTTTTCAACTCTGAGCAGCCCTATATGGTGGTGTTAAACAGTACAAGCGGAAAAGTACGAAAACTGGAAACTTACCAAATGATATCTAACTGTTTCTGGTTTCCATGCAACTGTTAAGAGTTAGAAGTCAGAGTCCAAACATGGTACTATTGTGACAATGGAAGATCATTTTTTTTGGCATGAACCTGTCTTGGACAAACAGCATTTTGCTTTAAAATCTTCCTCAAGTTCTCAAGCAATAAGGGAAAAAATACCTTGCTTTTGCAGAGGAAGAGAGACTCTAGTAGAATCTAAAGAAGGCCATCTTGCTAAAGCCAGCCCTGGAAAAAGACTGATCTTTTATAACTGAGAAAGACATATCAGGAGCCAATGAACTTAATAGTGTCTTGTACTGGAGGGGTGAGTTTTGATAGCTCAGAATCAAGAAGAAGGAAGGAAGATTTTCATTTAGATTTCCTACCTTTGATTTTTCTAAGAGAGTCACCATCACTGCAGTTGAGATCATAGGCAGGTTCATCCCTCTCAGTGGCAGAGACGTGTTCTTGTTGTTTGCATTCACAGCAGTCCCCAAGTGCAGAAATCCACAGAGTTCACTGTCTGCTGCTGAGCAGACTGTTCTCTCTCTGATGAATTGTCTGATGTCTCCTTTCTAGCAAAGTACCTTTTATTTATTTTGATCTTTTAAATATTAGATACATTTTGAATTCTCATCTTGTTATTTGAACTAGAGAGTCCTCTTAGACTGCCGTTTTCTGAGTATACTACAAACTATGGTGGTTCCTCTTGCACTCCTCCAGGGAAATTTTCTTACTTAAGTCTCTCAAATGCCTGTACACCAACACATGCAGCATGGGGAAAAAACAAGAAGAACTAGAGATCTGTGTGTGATCACAGGGCCACGATCTCATTCAAATGACACAGACTTGGTGGGACAGCTTGCGTGAAAGGAATGTTGTCATGGGTGGCTATGTAATTTTTAGGAAAGGCAGATCAGCAAGGCAAGGTGGTGGAGTTGCTCTTTATGAATGAGAGCAACTGGAATGCATCAAGCTCTGCCTAGGGGGGGATGAAGAACATATTGAAAGCTTATGGGTAAGAATTACGGGGCAGGCTAATATGTGCGACACTGTTGCAGGTGTTTACTACAGGCCACCAGTACAGGAAGAGGAAGTCAATGAAGCCTTGTACAGACAGCTAGAAGCAGTCTCAAGATCACATGGCCTGGTGCTCATGAGGGACTTCAATCACCCTGATATCTGCTGGAAAGAACACGCAACTAGGCACACTTGATCCAGGAGATTTCTGCAGAGCACTGAAGATAACTTTCTGATACAAGTGGTAGAAGAGCCTACAAGGAGAGGGGCACTGATGGATCTTGTATTAACAAAGAAGGACTTGTTGAGGATGTGAAGGTTGGGGGCCACCTTGGCTGTAGTGACCATGAGATGGTGGGTTTTCTTACCTTTTCCAGACAGGTGTATCTCATCCCTCCCTAACAGGTTATACTCAGTGAAGAATGTCCCATTGCCATAAAAAACAAAGCCCTCTTGATGGCACCAGCCACACAGCCAGAAGTTGATATGCATTATATGTCTATTTCCGGCTACCCCCTTTCCTCCAGCTGGTAAGATTGAGGAAAAGATAACTTGTGTACCAAAGTTTGGTTTGTTTTTTTTTTTACCTGTACCCCTAGGGCTTTACAGTCCTCCTTGATCTGCTCAGCTTCTGGTTTGCTGTGTAATTCATGCCCATGGGAAAGAGTAACAAGGGATAGTAGCCTCTGCTTTTGATCGGTTGCAGTACCCCTTCAGTAATGTCTCTGATCTTAGCTCCCAGGAGGCAGCAGACCTCTCATGACTCTCTGTTGGATCAGCTGATGGTACCTCAGGGCCCTTTAACAGTCACCCACTAAAATTTTTCTTTTTTCTGTGTTTACTGTGTGCTGCTTTTACTGCCACTTCCTACAGCCCCTGTTCATGGGTGTCTGTGGTTGTAATTGTGGAGGCTGAAGGGGAGTCTTGTTTTTGTGTGTTACCAGCATCCACGGTGTCTCATTTGTGGTGGTGTCCTCGACGGGAATGTGCTTGCGAACCCCTCTATCATCTCCATCTCTCCATCTCCATCTCAGCTCTACCCGGACTGTGCAGCCTTTCAACAGTCTGTTGTAACTGCCACCTGACATAACCAGTCATTGGGCTGTGCACACTTCGTGTGGG
>JAAGNO010010215.1:0-48463 GCA_033439905.1 Ceryle rudis
TTTTCTTTTTCTTTTTCTTTTTCTTTTTCTTTTTCTTTTTTTTTTATTGCACAGAAGTTTTTCTGAGGACACAAAGTTCTCATCCAGAATCAGAAGTCATGGCTTGTGTTACGAGAATACAGGAGAACTGGCAAGAAACACAGAACCCATGAGAACAAACTAGCAACACAATGGATTTGCAATATTTAATCAAGTTCTTGATGATCACAAATCTTGCAACACATTCCAAAACTACTAAAAACACTATACAGAAACCAGCTGAGCCAATATTTAAAGCCTTTTTAATTTAACAGAACCCATTTTTTATAGTATCCAGGATATGTTTCTGGCTTTCCTACTTGTCACATGATCTCCTGTCCAGATGTGCTGGTGTATATCTAGTAGTGGACCAGCCAAACCACAGCACTTTCCTCCTGCTTGTAGCATGTTACTGTAATTCAACCATACTTCTCCCAGCTACAGAAGCACTACATTAATATGTGGTATAACAACAATAACACAGGAGGGGATAAAGCTAACTGTAACTTTAACTATGTACCTAAAAATAATAACAATGGAGTGACCCTATTCAAAGAGGTTAATTTGTGTGCAGAGTATAAAATCCAAATACAGAGTTTTGAAAACTTCCCCTTTTTCTCACCTGCAAGAGAAAATTTGTGCTGAGATGATTTCCTGCAGCTTTCTTCAGGAAATTAGCCTCCCGCTTTGTTTAGATCCCACAGATTGTACCGTGTGCTCTTAGACAAAGGCACGGGCAGCCAGCTCGGGTCTCCTACATTTTTGCAGTCATTTCTTCTCAGTGGTGACTGTCATGAAGGCTAAGAAGGGAATTCCAGGCTTGTGGGTTAATTATTAACATGGCTAAATGCTGGCAGCATGCTCAGAATTAGAAAGGAAAGGCCTGAGGGCTGATTCTTCCCTTCTGTTCACAGGATAACCCCACTGGGCTGACTGCGACCTCCCAAGGCAAGGGCCGTATCCACACTCCCCCATGGAAGGTTAGTAGGATTCTTATGAATGGCTCCATTAGGAGACGGACTGGCTCTATGCCAAAGAAATCAGTGGAGTTGCTTCTGATTTACACAGGGGTAAGCATGCGGGTGTATTAAATCCGTAATCCTTGTCCCCACAGCGGCCAGGAACTCAGCAGCTGGATCCTGCAAAGTGCCACAGAAAGCCCTTTGGTGCCAAAAAGCAAGGAGGACCCCATCTGTGTCAAAAAGCACTGAGGGTGCTGACACAGCGGCATACCAGGCAGCTTAGGAGATGAGGAAAAGTGGGTTCAGCCAACTCACTCCTAAACAGCAATTTCACCTTGTGTACTTTTGCAGTCTCCATCACTCCAGGACCTCAGCACTTCACCTTGTAGATCATTACTGTGCCTTTGGAAGGTGGAGTGATGTTATTTTATAGAAAAAGAGGTCCAAGTTCTTCCTGCTTCGCTTTGCACACACAGTTCAGATGGCAGATGAGTCAAGCTGGCTTAGATATCGTCTGAAGTCCATGCAGAAAGGAGGCCATGAAGACCTCAGCTGCCTTCCGAAGGTGACCTAGAGCTACCACACTTACTTATGTCCCTTAATTTAGATAGTCTGACTCTAGTCCAGAAAACACAATGGACATATTTTAAGGGTAGGGAAGTATTTCTTAAGGAAGAGTTAAATGCCTAATTCCAGATGAAAGCTGAGGAGATAATGAGTCAGAACCATTTGGGTGGCAGAAAACCCCAGCGAGCATTTCTTTACTTTTGCAGAACCACCCCCATATCACCTGCCTTTGCCATGGAGGTGCCCTTGGTGTATTGGGAAGGTCAGTGGAGGTCTTTGGGTGTCACCCTTACCAGCAATCTGTCCTTGTGTGAACATAAAAGACATCCACAAGCTCTCACCACCACTGGGCCCAGAATTCACCCCAAGGTGTAAACCAACTCCCATTGCTGCTCATGAGCCTGTTTAGCACCTCCTTGGTTTTGGTGACCTCTCCACTTCAGTTCTTACTGCTGAAGCTGTCCTGCCATGGATTTGGGCTTCTACCCACGCATCCATGGAGCAGTAACATTGGAAAAACCTTTGGGTATCTATTTCCCCACCAGTGCCTTCTTGCCATTAAAGGAGATGAAGTTCTTCAAACCAGGGACTGATGAGTTTCTAAACCACATGCACCCCAGAAATATCCAACACTCCCCACAGCAACTGGCTGATTCATTCAATTTATTTGTTTTGTTGTGGTTTTTTCTTCCTTCTCTTTTTTCTTCACCTCTTGCTCTTCATGTTTCCTGACTGATTTCTATTAGAAATCCTTAGATCATGAGTCCCAGTCAGCTCCTGACTGAGCACTGATATGGAATGTTTTGTTTCTTTGTTTTCTTGTGAGGGGATCTCCACAAATAATGTATTGTTCTTAACAGGGATTTGTTCTAAATAGAATAAAAAGAAAATAAATAAATAAAGGGACAAAATTAAAAAAAAAATACATTTTCATGAAATCACTAACATTAAAATACCTCCCGGTTCCCATTTATTCCTTTAATAAAACAATTTTTAAAAGTCTTTCACTCACCACACAGCATTAACCTTCAAGCAGGAAGGGGATTGACTGCTTTTATTATTTCAGCAGTGTTTCCTAGCTTGGCTGGGCACCCCGCATTAAAGGGTGTGTGTGTAAATATACATTATAATCACATTACAAATCACTGCCAAACAGAGCAAAAGCAGAATAAAGGATGTCTGCATTCTGAAAAGGGATTGTAGATTGAGTTCCTGCAGTCCTGGAGCTAATGGGAAGGTTCTTTCCAACTTCAATTTACAGCAACTTTTATGGAAAGGTGGCACCTTCAAGGTCAATGTATCGGCATCCCTGCCATTGTGCCAGCATAGTTATCCCTGCCTAGCTGGAGAGTTACTTAAGCTGTATTGATACAGCAAACTTTATTGGTTCATGTATTACAGAATCAACACCACCTCGGGAGAGTAAAGTAGGGCCAACTTTACCTTGTACATTACCAAATCCAAATGTAATTTCTTAAATCGGAGTCATGATGTTCATGCTTTCTATGCAGGAGAAAGCTGCCGTGTTACCTGAATACAGCCAAGTTGACTATACCTAGAGTCAGGAGTAAACTCTAACAAAGCTCTCCCAGAAACTTCATCCATTTTCCTCTTGGTTTCTCCCTCTTCAGCTAACATGAGATAAAGCATCAGGCATTGCCAGTAACTGATTACTACTTGCACAAGGTAAACCCCTGCAACCCACTGCACTGACTCTGTTATTTCCTCAGGTCTAGAGGCCAGAGAGTTAGATGAAAACACACACAGACCCCAAAAGCACATCCATATCTGTCTTGTTATCTCATTTGCATGCGTGGTACCTGGGCATTAAACAATCCCTCTGGAGAAAGTTTCTAGTGCAAAAAGACATTTCCTACTCTGCCTTCCTTTTCAGACAGACTGATTTTTTTTTAATTATGGAAGTCAGTGGGTTATCCATGAATAAGTAACAATGTAAACACAATTTGAGCTCACCATAAACTCATTCCTCAATTCCCAGTGCTGAAAACAGCCTTGTCTCCGTGCCTAGACATCTTATTCTGTATTTCTTTATGTGCAATCATGATGGAAATAATCAGCATGATACATCCATGGAAGCACATGTCTCTGCTGTGTCTGGGCTTCCTGAAGCCTGTTTTAATACTTTAGTTCATCTGAACCATCTGTATTGTCAGTTGGGTCACACTACATTAGACATAAAAGGCAGCTAAAAGATAAGAATTGCTCAGATGCACAGAGCACGTGTGGTTCCAGGTGCCAGTGAAGGCATTTGTTATTGAGAACCAATGCCACGCTAAAGGACTTCTGCTGCTACTATGTGACAATTTTTTTGTAGAAACAGCTGAAAATATAATCTTCTTCCCGAAGAACTGATTGTCCAAGGAGAGTGTCCATCATGAATGTGTATTATGGACAGTATACAGGAAAAAAGGACAGTGGAGAGTACTTTCCAAGAACCTGAATGTATCTTCTAATCATAATTTGTCAAAACACTGGACTTAAAGCTTTTTTGCATGGCTGGGGTAAAGGGAAGACAGTCTTTTCTGAGATTTTAGGAGACCTTTAGCACTGGAAGGTAGGGTGGCTTGGCATAGCAGGGCTGGGAAGAAGGTCAAAGCAGGGGAGCAGCCTGAGAAAGAGAATCAGCAAGAGTCTGGATGTTGCTGTTATCTGCATCTTGCTCTGGTGAGATGAGGAAGAGGAGGAGGTTACTTTCAGAAAGATATTGAAAGACCTGCCATAGAAGCATCAAGATTATTTCTTTGTCCGTGACTTTTATTAAGACACCATTTGCTCACGAATCTAGACAAAGTAAACATTTTATGAAGTCGTACTAGCACAGCTACCACTGACAAACACAGAAGTAAACTCTGGGTTTGTTTGCCTCTCCTCTACATCCCCAACTCAATCTTCACTCCAGCTCTACCCCAGCAGACTGTTTTCACACTGGATGAAGATCGAAGAGTGTAACAGCATCTTTCTGACAGTGAGACACAGACAGTGATGCCTTCTCCTGGAGAAACAGGCCCCTGCTTTTGTTAATGTTATTTTCATTTCCTAGATCATCTTAGTCTAATAAAGGGAAGGTATTAGGAAGACAGCAGTCCTTCAGAGATATTTCCTTATGCAGCCTGAAGGATAAATCCAGCAAGGGTGTGGGGGTAATTTGAATGTATTGAGGCAAGGACATTACACAAGGTGGGGGAAAAGATACACCCACAGGCTCCTTGGGCATTCCTTGAAGTTGCCAAAGACTGACATCAAAGGAAGACATCTTTGTAGATGATTTGAGAAACATTTATAAGATTGGACTTATCCTTTTCTATTTTTTTTTTTCCCCCCTGTAGCTCAAACTATTTATGTGTTGTGATAAACTTCTCAACCAGCATTTCAAAGTGACCGGCAATATTACACAAGCTGGACTGGCCACGTTGCAGACAGGCTCTCTGATGTACTGAGTCTATTCTGCTCAGACGCATGGTTCAGACCCAGAAATGAGAAAAACAAGAGCAAAATCCCAGACCTGACATGGTTTTGACTTCTGCAACCCTTTGCTCTCTGCAAGTTGTGAGACAAGGGGGAATTGTGGCCTCAGGCAGTCGATGCTTTGTTTTACCAATCCAACACAGCAACCAGCAGCCGTCTCTAGTTTGTTTTCCTGTTTGTTGAAATCCTAGCTGCCCAAATATCTGAAAGCTATTTTAAATGATTTTGACAAATGCCTTTTGCATGAGAGTCATTTTGTATTTTATGGACATCATCACATACAGAAGTATTTCCTTGATTAGGCATAATCTTAATCTTTCTCACAAAATTATATTCCTTCTTCTACACATTTTTTTTCCAGTATGATCTCACTTCAGATTACTAATGCAGCCAGATGCATCCTGGATAATTTGGTTTCATGGAAAGTGTCATATCTCTGTGATCTTAATGTCGAAACAGTTGTTGATAGAGTTCAACATGATCCAGAGATTAAAACAGGGCCAAATTTCATGTCCACGTTTGTGAAGAACAATTCTGCTCTGGTATGTCATCATGTACAAAAATGGCCCCATTTTACTCTGTAGATACCCTGCTCTAATTTTGGTGGCAATGATGACATTCCCAGATCCCTTTAGGCAGGCACAGGTAATGCTGGTGAGAGCTGGCTGGAAAATCATCCCTGGCATCAGCATGGTTTGAGGTTGTACAGAACTTTACCAACACAAAAAAAATGTAAAATATAGTTGTCAGAGTGGTGCAATTAAAAAGAACAGGTAGTGGAGAGGAAGCAGAAAAATTTAGGAAGCACTAATATCACGGTATGGCACAGAATTTCAGTAGGAATCAGAGATTCATGCTACTACATACAGGTGGACCACGAGCATGCAATCAATTCTGAACTCACGTCTGCAGTGATCTGTGTGTTTTGCCAGAATTTTTACCACTTGCAGTGAACGCAACAGTCGATACCACAGGGAAGAGACTACATGGCTTTTTCTTCCCTCCTTGCTGTTCATTATGGATGTCTGCAGCCAAAAACTCTTGTTCTTTTAATTGAATTCGAAGTGTAGAAGGAACCGGCACAGTTTTAAATTGGAAGTGAAAAAAAAGTTTGCAAAGCAAAACCAGTTCTGTAACTCTGACAACCTGTTCTCCCAAATCCCCCACTCCCTCAAAAAATTATTCAACAATTTTACCTGCCCCAGACTGCAAAGTTCAGATCTTCTTAATTTAATCACATAAATTCTGCTTAACTGCAAACTCCAGCATGTTCATAGCTTTCTTTAGGTGGTTATAACATCTCTTTTAGACATTGTTCTGCTGAGCTGCATGCACAGCAATCTTTTAGTCCTTGTAAAATCAAGGAAAACCAGCCATCATTTTTGAATATGCACAAAAATGCATCTTTTCCCAATGCTATCAGTGACCCAAACCCATTTATTAGCAGTCTTATCCATCTGCATAAATCCAGTAGAGGGAAGCATTACACAGACATGGTTCTATAGCTGAGGAACTGTCTTCAGATATTTAGGGTCAATAAAATGATGCAAGGTCACAAACAACCAAAGCTCTGTCTGTTTTAGTGGCCAGGTCGGTGGGGAAAAGAGAGACGGTTTGTAAAGGAAGGGGAAATGTACTTCCTGGCATAGCAAAATTTAATCTCTCAGTGCTTGAGGTGTTAGAGACAGAGATGAAATTACTATAAAAGGACGGCACTTGGGGAAAAATAATCTTTGATTTAGATGTTCCAGAAAATATGCAGAATAAAGCTTTTCCATGAAATTCATGCATGAAATCCGCAGTGTCTCGTGTTGATTTAGCAGATGTAACTCATGTAACTGCACATGGTATTTTCTTATTTTCTCATCCATTTAGTGGCCTTAAAAAAAAAAAAAAAAAAAGAAAAAAAAAGTAAAACACGGCCTTGTTACTTATTCTTACTTGTTCTTTTTTCTGCTCTAGCAATTTAGTTATAGTTGTGGTAGCAGAAAAGGTTGTTATAAGGCAGGACACTTACCCTGCAACATATATGTTCCCACTGGGAGCCTGCAGAATCAAGTTCTCATTATGAACTCTATTTTCACCTCCCACATTGTGAGCACTGGAATAGGGAAACACACACACACACACACACACACACACACAAAAAGTCTTTGGCTTGTAAGAATATAGAATTTCTTCTTTAGGAGAAGTGAATTGAAAACTAATTTTCAAGGAAGAGAAGCTTTCTATCAGCAGTACCATTATTTCTTATTATTGGTTTGTATGGCTTTAGCACCTGGAACCTCCATGTGCTATGAAACTTTCACGTTGCTAGTTGCTACAGACTAATGCAGAAGAAAAATCACTCTCTAAACAGGCAAAGGAAAGAAAGGAGTGTGGTTTGCTCCCATTTTACAGATGGAGACCTGGTTAAAGGAGATGTTAAGGCACTTGTCCATGTTTATGCTGCTAGCAATGGAACCCAGATCTCTCGAGTGTGAGTCCAACACTTTAACCACAAAACCTTCCCCTCTCCAGTTTCAGTGTTTAATTAATGATGATGATGTCTGCAGCTTCCTCTTATCAAGCCACCCTTTCATCAATGATGATATTGTGGTTATTCCCCTGCTATGTGTGTGGCAGTCTTCCAGTTGTATTACCAGCTCCTAAAATCATGTTCACAAGTATAGAATTTGCTAATCTTTCCCAAGTCCCTTCTTAAATGTGAATGCTTTCAGGGCACACTCATTTTATGCTACTGAGTAATGGTAAATCTTGGGGTACCTGGATTAGCTGAGGTTTCTGCTACCATTCACATTGCCTCCTGAAGTGTGAGTTCTGTCCTTTTCTTCCTACTAACAGTTCAGCACTGTAAACTGTTTTTCAAAGGTGTTTTTGTGTTTTTGAGTTTTAAGTGGTTTTGAACACTAAAGGAAAACAGCCTCTTCCCTTCATGCCATGACTGGCTGAATTGGGCGACAAATGCCATTTGGTCCTGAAGGTTTTTCAGATATGGGGGGCTTAGGTTTTGTTGCCTATTCTGGCAAATCCCCTTATTCCATAGTTCCACAATATTTATCCCTCCTTTTTGTGAGCATCAAGGGCAGAGCTTTGTAGGGATTGTTTGCTACCTCCGCCACTTTCCCCTTGTTAAAACAGGACTAAGTTTAAGATCATGACAGACTTGACTCGGGCCCAGTTGTAGACCCTTCCATTAGCTTTACATCAAGATGAACACACTTCATTGCATGTCAGCAAGATTATTTTAATGATGTAGCTTGGAAGTGATCAAAAGATACTCATCATATCATCATAAGTGTCTTTGCTTCATTATTAATCTTATTCTACTTTAATTGTCCTTTTCCTGGTTAAAACTGCAGTCTGGGAAGAACATGCCTTTGTGAGGCAGTTGAACTAGATGATGCTGTAGGTCCCTTCCAATTGATACAGTCTAGGCTAGTCTAGTCTAGTCTAGTCTATCCTATCTTCTTGGTGAAATAAAAAAATAAAATGATCAAGCTTCATTCCCACGTGTGATACACTGTGTTCATATGAATGCTTTTTTTTGCAACTGATATTAATTTCATGTGCATCACTGAGAGATTAGTTTACATGTTCTGTGATCAAAAAGAAGAAGAAGAGGATTAAAAATTATGGAGTTTATAGCTGTTTATAGCTGCTGTAGGAGTAAATAAAACAGGTCAGGGCTCAAGTCTAGTGTCCAGGGAACATCCCACAATGGCACAGTTAAACACACCTCCAGAGCGGGGTGGCCACACTCAAACAGTCTGTTGGAAAAGATCCCTCATCTACATCAACAACCAGACCTAAACACTACCTGCCACAGTGCTAGCTGGGCTGGGGAAAAGTAGTTCTGGATTATGCACTAAAAATTTACCAGTCTGGACAGTCATATGTCAGGGTTTGTGCGCATTCCCCGACTCTTTGAAAAGTACTGACACTGTCCTTGCCTCTGCCTTTCATCAGTCTTCATTTCTTAGCAAGAGAAGGAGAGACTGGGATACTTGTGGTCTTCAACTCGACTACAAAGGGCGCTACTCTGTGGACTGGATGTGCAATAGATGTTTGCTTTTTAGGGTAGCACAAGGTAAAGGAGAATGGTTTCTTTCTGTGTCTCCAGCTTGTGCTTTCAATCACTAAAGCTGAAGTCGCAATGGACTGAAGACAAGCCTCGTAGTTGAAACACATCCCCATCTGGCCTGAAAAAACTCAGGGTGGGGAGATGCCTAACAGTCACAAGATATCCCCAGTGCTGCAGTCATTAATGGCAAATATAACTTATGGCAGCACTGTGAAGAGGACTCCTCTAGACAGGCTTTTGATGTCTACAATGCAGACATTTCTGTCTTAGAGCTTTCTACAATCAAGAGAGGGAAATAGACTCTTGCTACAGCACAATTAATCTGAACTGCTTTAAACATTTACTTTAAGATGAAGTCAACCATGCTCTAGAAGTATCTATTTCATTCTCTGTTGAGAGCTAGTCTAGACAATTAACTCAGATGGAGCCATATGCATGTGGTCATGGATTGCTATCCTTGTGCCTGGCTTACAAGTAGAATAGAAGCAGCAAAATGTGTGATATCAACAATAAACCAAGATGGGGAGAAGTGAAGAAAGAGAGCAAGAAGCATCCTGTGGAGACAGCTGTCCACCGGAGATGACTGGAAACCATTCTGAAGGCTCCTGGCCAAGACACTGGGTCATTCAGTGTTTTGTTTATTATGAAAGTGCTGCCAACTCACCACTAGTCCTTTTTTCCTGAATTAATGCCATTTAATTATTAGATTCACTGTTTATGAATGGGAAATACTGGCTAGGGTACCTATGGGAAGTATTTGGTTTCTTAAGGTTTCTGGGCTATTTTTTCTGAGCAATTTTATTTTGTAATTTTAAGAAAAAAAAATTTAGATACTCAGCCTGGCCTTCACTGCTGCCAACAACACCTGGCAGGCTGGTTACACAGACAGAAAATCTCATCTGTCATCAGTAAAAAGTCAATTCTGCAGTCCACGCTGGGGCAGAATTCCCACCCTAAGCACTAGGGAACCCTCCAGACTAAGGAAGACAGAACTGGGCTTTTATTTTGTCCAGGTTCATCAATTCTTGTGTTTTGGTTTTCATCCCTTTTGACAGAAAATAAAATTTGCTGTAGTTGACCACCTGAGCATCAGCTTGTGTCTAGGTCTGAGACTGGCACACACTCAATGTCTCAATCAATGCCACAAGACTGAAAGAGAGGGAGAGCAAGAACAACCCTTGTAAAGACCCTGTCATCCAATTCTGCAATGTTCCAGAGAAGTAAAAACTTACTTACTGACCTCTGTGGTTACCAGCTTATACCTTGAAGCATGAAATTTGATTACCTTTCTCCTCTAACTGATCATCAAATAAACCTTTTTTTTAATTTTTTTTTAAACTCCAAGAGTATTTGACTTGCAGGTCTTCTACAGAATGAATCCATTAGTCTTGCTTTGTCCTTCATATGGTATTTGCACTTTTTTTTGCATCTGCTAGAGTTCCAGTTTGATCTTAATGCACTACTGCTGAGCAGTGCTTGTAGCACTCGGACATGCATTAATTGATCTTTGGGCATACTCTCCTTCCCCATCTGCTTCACTGATTTGTTCCATTCAATTTCATCCAACACTTCTTGCATCAAATGGTGCTGTAATTTCCTCTGCTGAAGTTCAGCATCCTTCATGTTTGACTCCTGGGTCTCTCCATAGTTCTAATTACAAACCTGGAGGATTTAGTTGGAATTTTAATGGTAATATAATATAAAGCCTAGAGCCAAAAAAAGTACTCTGTATTTTGGAACTACCACAAACCAGGAGGCAGATCAGGCAGTGGCCTTTAAATACAAATGTGCAAAAAACATTTAAGGAGACTTATCCTCAAATGAAATTCTCTCTTTTCCCCTTGACTAACTCATTTTATAAAGGAATGTTTAATTTGTTAAATTTAAATGTTCAGACACCTTAAAGAGAAAAGACTCCAAAATGTAGTGCATATTTCATGCCAAAATGTTATTCCAGAGTTTGCCACCCATTTGTGTTTCTGTAGAATTACTTGCCTCCCACTCCTTGGCACCAGCTCAAAACTCTTTTTCTCAAAGGAGGTGCTGAAAAAGCATTTGAGTATTAATTTGTCTTTTTGTGGGAGGTTTTAGTGTTGTTATAAATCACTATAAATCACAAATCAGGTTTTAAATGGGAGACTTCATAAGCCACTCTCACTGCGTAAGGCTGTGAAAATGAAAAGCTGAAAGCAAATGTTATCTTGATGTGTTGTATTTAAATTGCTTTTAGCAGACTTAGTGGCCTGGGCTTGACAGTGTCTTGACCTTCTCTCCAAAATGGTGAAATGTGGTGGGCATCTCCTCCTACAGTGATGAACATGATTCAAAGCTCCATTTGTCAAAGGGAGCTGTTTCAAGTACCATATTCAAAATTGTTGAGTGGACTTTTCCAAGCATGACTGGTAAATTACCCTATGCATAATCTGGATTTAAGATCTTAAGCACCACTACAGCACTTCTTGCTCTAATATCAAGTACATGCAATTCTGTATGTGCAGTTCTGAGCGTTTCAAAATCCCAGTCAGAGACCTAGCAATACCCTATATTTACAAGACAATTTTCATTTTGAGGTATTTTTCTGTGTCTGATACACCAACCATGTGTAGGTAATTATCAGTAATCATCACTAATTGTTTTTGCAATTCTTCTTCCATTTTGGCATCAACTTTGAAACGGCAGCTTAACATGAGATCATCAAAATGTAGACTTTGTGAAGACAACATTTCTGAATAGAAGCTGTATAGGGAGTTCAACGAGACAAAGCATTCCAACTTGGAGCACGGCCAGGACACCAAAGTCATTGCTAAAAGTCATGGGATCGTTAATGCCCACAAAGTGGTCAGGACCTCCGCTGAGTTTTATGAGTGTAATGTCTCACCCAAAGAACAACTTCTTCAGCAGCACAGTACCCCATTGTATTGCACTGGACTCGTTCATGTGCAAGGAGAAGAGTACCATTCAGTGAACCGCTCATGCCAATGTGTCCAGCAGACCAGACTGCCTTCCACCCAGCAGACCACCTGTTTTGGCTCACCACATGTGGCTGAATGCCAGTGGAAGATGGCAAAGCTCTTGGCCTTCTCAGATAAAGACATTTTTGGGGCCTCATGGGATTTGTCCAGCTTTACTGAATTTTGTTCATACCTTCACGCTTCAGCCCAACAGTTTGCGGAGTAGAGGGGAATCCAAACAAGGACTGAACTGCTCTTCCTTTGGGTCTACATTACAGCCGCTTTCCTACCTTCACTATATTGTAAGTCCAGTTGTTTCTGTCACTGTGTGGACACTGCAGTGAGTTTAGCTCAGCAGTGATGAACTGGCACAATTTACATAGGACAAGAACTGCGTGCAGCCCAGCACAGATTAAAACACGGGCTTTTTCAGTGTCCTCTGCCATTTAGAGCTAGCCACAGGACTCTAATGCTTGCTTCAGTGGCTTTTGAACATTTCTTTATGCACATCCAACAGCCTTACAGCAGCTCTCTACAAGAAAGAGGAAGACAAATTGAAACCTTTAGGTACATGATGAATCTGTAGACTTGTTTTAGGATGTCAAGGCAACTGAAATAATTATGGGGCTATCCCAGAATCATTTCTGACAGTTCAACTCGACATCTCAACTCACTGTTCACATAGCTCATCTACGCACAGCATCAACTAACTGGGCTAGAAGTGAAGGCTAGGCCTTTATTTACTGTAAAGGAAAAGGTGAAAGATTACCTCATTATTTAAAAAAATCCAACTTTTAAACCTTCCCTGTGAGATTTCGGCCGAGATTAGAGGACTATGTACATTACTGAGTTTTCACTACCGTCCAGCCATAGACATGTCTTGGGGGAATGCATATCTGAGCAGCTATAGTTTAGACTCTAAGGAAATTTCAGGATAAAAAGGGAGATTTTCAACAAATCTAGGTGAGAGCAGTACGTAGACTGATCTGGCTTAGTAGGCATTGCTTCCCAAGAAGATCTGGAAATCAGAGACAATAATCTGAACATGAGCTAGCCATGATGCGACACAAAGAATAGATTCAGAACTTGGATTTAAATAAGCAAAATCTGAATAAGAATAAAATGTGTACATACTGTAGTATGAGCCACAGTAGAAATACTGTGGGTTGTGCTGGACTTTTCTGCCTGGGTCTAGTCACTAACCTTCCACAGCGAAGTAGAAAAAGATGCAGAAATTTCAAGAAAATACATGAGGATTATTTAAGGATCAGAAAAGTAGAATGGTTAAAGGATCAGGACCCCTCACAGTGCAGTACCTATGAAGGTCATTTGATAAGAATCAAGGGGTGCCCACATGGAAAAGGGAAATTTGAAAGCAGAGAAATCATTAGTGTAACCAGAAAAATATTACAATAAACAATGACTGAGAGCGGAGGCTATGAAAGTCAGATAACGTGATGGAACATCTTCCGTGGAAAATCTGAATATTTGTCTATTATTTTTTTTCCTGAATCATAGAGTGAATCATAGAATCATAGAATGTTTTGAGTTGGAAGGGACCTCAAAGATCATCTAGTTCCAACTCCTCAGCCATGGGCAGGGACATCTCCCACTAGACCAGATTGCTGAAAGACCCAATCAACCTGTCCTTGAAAATTTCCAGGGAGGGGCATTCACAACTTCTCTGGGCAACCTGTTCAACTGTCTCACCAACCTTACATTGAAGAACTTCTTCCTTACACCTAAATCTACCCTCTTTCAGTTTAAAGCCACTAACCCTTTTCCTATCACTACATGCCCTTTTAAAAAGTCCCTCTCCAGCTTTGTTGCAGTTTCTGTTTAGGTACTGGAAGGCTGCTACAAGAGATTCTCCCAATCCAGGTGCAGGACTTTTCACTTGGCCTGGCTGAACTTCATGAGGTTTGCACTGGCCCACCTTTCACCTTGTCAAGGTCCCTCTGGATAGCATCCCTTCCCTACAGTGTGTCTGGACCACACAGCTTGGTGTCATCCACAAACTTGCTGAGGGTGCACTCAATCCCACTGTCCATGTTGCCAACAAAGATCTTAAACTGGCCCCAGTGCTGACCCCTGAGGAATGGTCACTTATCACTGGTCTTCATTTGGATATTGATCCCTTGACTGCAACACTCTAGTGCAACCATCCAGCCAATTTCTTATCCACTGAGTGGTCCATCCATCAATTCCATGTCTTTCCAATTTAGAGACAAGGATGTTGTGTGGGACAGTGCTTTGCACAAGTCCAGGTAGATGACATCCGTTTCTCTTCCCTTATCTCCTAATGCTGTAAGCCCATTATAAAGACCATCAATTTTGTCTGGCATGATTTGTCCCTAGTGAAGTCATGTTGACTGTCACCAATCACTTCCTCATTTTACATGTGCCTTAGCATAGTTTCCAGGAGGATCCACTTACTGACTGGACTGTAATACCCCAGGTCTTCAGTTTTTTCCCCTTTTTAAAAACGTTTTGCCTTTTCTAGTCTGCAGAAACTTCACTGGACTGACTTAGAAAAATTCTTATTTCAAACACAGGTCTGAATTAGAAAAAAGTAAAACTCAAAAGATACTGTAGGGTGTAAATTGCAGAGATCTCTATGTCTACAAAATCCACGGAAGAGTGAAGGCCTGTCTTCCCCTCTGTTGGATAACCATACAGAAGTCATGCTGAAAGCTTTCTCTGAGTATGAAAAAGGGGATCTGCATAGGGCACACTGTCAATGGAGAGTCAACAGTATAAAAACAGGGCCAAAACTATATTTTTTGTAGCATCAACTGAACATCCATGCTGCAGGTTATCCATTGATCCAGGTTTTGTACAAAAAGCCTGATAGTTTGTGGGTGGGAGGGATAGAGTAGAGGATGGATAGAAGAAGGGATGGTGGGAAGAAGGGATGGTGGGAAGAAGGGAGGGAGGGAGGGAGGGAGGGAGGGATGGAGGGAAGTATTGATTTTAATTTTTACTATGGTTTGTTAATTTTGGCATGTGGGAGGTGGAATAGCTCCTGGCTTTTCTTTTTTTTGTGATTATACTCTTTGATGTTGGCAAACACACCTGGAGCTGACAATACACATTTTTCAGTAGCACATTGTTATGAATAAACTGAAAATAAAATAATGAAGCTCAACACAAAACTGAGTGTGTGGTTATCTTAAAGTGACACCCTAAGGCCTTACTGTAGTACTTTCAAACTGTATAAGCCTGTCACCCTGGCAACAAATAGATAAAAGAACTAAGATGTATATTTACCTCTTGGAAGTGGGAGAGCATTTGTAGGACTAACCCCTGTGGTCTTTCTGCAGGTTGAAGTCCTGAGCAGTTTTATCTGCACGAGATCTAAGTAAAGACACCAGGGTTTCCCCAGTGAATATATCCTGATTCTGTTCTTTATACTTCTGCTTAAACAAAAAGTATAAATAAAACCCTATGGAATTATGATTGCCTGAAATAACATGCAGGAAGTAAAAGTGTAAAATCAGGAATGCTTTTGGGTGATAAATGTGTTCTTGAATGGTACATTAACTAAATGCTGGCATTCATTACATGTTCAGAGATACAACACTGAGGCTACTGTTTTTAATTCCATAAATTTATGTCTTTATAAGAAGTATTTGTATAATAGTTGTCTATACTTTTATTCATATATCCTACATCCACAAGCATGCACATTAATAAAATGTCATTCCTTAGAGGCAAAGCCATCTTTGCTTAAGGATTTTCAAAGGCAAGAAATTCCTAGTGTTTAACCCATAGACAGATTTGAAATCTATTTCAAAGATCACATTGTTTTTTGCACTGGTTTGTTAAAATCTATAGGTCTCAGTTGGTTATTTCATAGTAGTAACTCAAAAAGCAAGACAAAACTGAGGGCAGGGAATAACAGGTACTCATTGATTTGGAAGCTGTCCCACAGCTGATGAGTATAAAAGATGGAAGCCACTTTTCTTCTTGCTTCCTCTCAGATTACTGTTTCTGCAAACATTCCAGGTTCACTCGTAAGACCCAGAGATATGGGGCCATATCATCTTGGCAGACTTGCATTGCATGGTCTGTGGCAGTGTGGAAGAGGTGAGTGTTTTCTTTGGTTAACAGTCACAAATATGAGAACGGTGGGCAAACACATGCAAACACAAACTTCCAATGGCTGTCATTCCACAGAGTGCAGGCTGTCACCTTTGCTTCATTTCAGTCATTGCTTCAGCAAGTAATTTGTGATATGAATAAAGGGTTTAGAGCAACACTGGAAATGGAAAACAGAATACAAGACACATTAGTCTTCTAAGTTTGGGAGGGTCTTGTGTAAGACAGAAAATGGGCCTTAGTACACATTCTTAAAGACAAATTTGAAAATTATTTAACTCCTGTTCAAATAAAGAATATTTCATACGTGGTCTACTTCCTTAAAATAGATTTTGTTTCACTACAGATGAGTAACAGCAGTGTTAGACTTCTCTAATGACCATAAATTTCAGAATTTGGGGGTTCCTGGGAAGTGGGAACTCATTTTTTGGTATTTATTGCTCTTCCTTAGGAAATTAATCCTGAAGAGAGAGTTTCTCCTTCTGAACAATAATCTGAAGACATATATCTTTACATTCATTATTAGCAGGTGGCATCTGGGTCAAGACCACAGGAGAAGAATTTAGCAGGTGGACTTGTGAAGTGACTCATATCACTTCTGCTTTCTGCTTCTAAGAAGAAGTGAGGGAGGTTCAGCAGAAGAATAGCTCCTACCAAGGAGGATTGTGCCAGCAGGAAGCAGTACCAGTGACTCAGTGGGTGGCACACTCTCAGTCTGAGCTAGTGCTGCACCCAAATGTCACCGTAACTGATGGTAGGAGGGTTAGAGACAGAATCTTTCAGACAAGTAATTAATTGACATAAATCTGATGAATTTAGCAAAGGATCCTGATGGGCTACACTATTAAGATATCCCTTTGTATTCCAGAGGCCTCTACTTTGTCTCATGAGTGCGTATTTATTAACAGTTGAATCTATGTTGACATGATACAAGATTGGCTCCCTACCTCAAAGGGACCATGAAGTGAAAGGCACACGTCATTGCATACTTGTAATAGGGTGATCAAAAGGGTCTAGCAGAAGAAAAGAACCAAAAGCAACTAAAAACCAGTTTTGTTTTGTTTTGTTTTGTTTTTAAAATTAACCCCACTAAGCAAGGATGGCAACACTGCAATATCTTTCCCAGATTAATGCCAAGTCCACTGTGCTAAGTAAAACCAAATAACCTTTCTCTTTTTCTCTTCAACACATGGCATAGAGAACATCTGTGCTCCAATACTCTAAAGCCAGTGGAAACTCCAGGGACACAAGATCTCTCAGGCTGAGCCTGAGTGGGAGCTCAATTTCCTTCCCAGAAGAGCACTGTAATCATCAATCTGTTATAGAGACCCAAAGTAATCTCTGTCACCCTGTACTGTGAGGATCCTCCATCCATGACTGTATGGTTTTGCTCTAGGAGCACCTACCAGCATGGGATCATTCAGGAACATGTAGTCTAGGCTGAGGTGTGAGGTAAGCACCAATTGTCTCAGTCTTGTGGAGACTGAGTCTGAACATCAGTTGTAGTCTTGAGAGGAGTAGTCTTGAAATCTAACAGAAGGTGTGTATAAGATTAAAGTATCAATTAAACAAAGAGTTTAAGTTGTTGGAATTAACACCTCCATTCCATCTACACCTTGTATCAGCTCTGTCCAGAAGTAATTTGCTATATTTGCCTGGGAAGCTTGTGACAGAGCCAGGAACTGGCCTCTTTAGTCATGAACCTCAACTGGGTCCCAATTTACAATAATAATGTCAGGGCTTTTGGGGCATCATTGCTATTCCAGTTGCTTTTCAAGGTGGTTTGCTCCGAATAAGCCTGCGGGTTGACCTGCAAGAAGAACCTGGACTCCACCAAACCTCTGCCCTCACTTAAGACAGTCATCTGCCTCCTGTTACACCTTACCTCTTGGGCTGGATTTGACCCAGCTGGCAGCATGGGTAGTAGGCAAAGTGTTCAAAGCTTCTTTATGAAGAAGCTCTCCTTTTATCAGGAGTAGCTGTAGGTCTACAATAGAGTTGTTCTGAATTCAGAAATATAGTTTCTACCTGTCAAGGGGGCATTATATGCCATGACAAGTCTATACCATAGCTTTCTATAGCAATGAATGTAGTATTCAAAGAAACTTGGGCCAGTATGTTTAGCTAATGTAAATTAGATTGGATACCTTGACTTTGGTGCAGATGAAATTATTTATACTGACCAAGGCTATGTGACAAAGCTTTTATTATGCCTTTCATCTGTTAAAGATGCTCAAGAAAGACCTTCCTAAATATTTTCTTCTAGAGAACAAGGAGTGTAAAAGAAGCCCAGGGATGAAGCTGGCCCTGGGTAGATGATCACAATAAAAATAAATAAATAATAATTTAAAAAAATTTACACTGGAACAGCTCCAATACGTGTTTTTTCTTCCCAGAATGGAGATCTGGGATATTTTTGTTCACATCCTGATAGTTTTTATTGGGCAATAATTTATAGGCCAGCTGATGTCAGCATAATCAGAGTTTAGTATGATTTCTTCTTCTTTTTGCTCAGCAGTGCTATATTTATTGGCCTGTTAAGTTTCATTTTAGTAAGGTGCAGCCTGAGCCAATGGAACATAACTTTGAAAAACTCCTGCAAACAGTGTCTCTCCATGCACTTTATACTCCCCTTCTCATAATATATTAAAGGCTTCTAATGTCACCTTCCAAGAAATATCCAACTTTTGCTCATAAATAATTTTTAACAGTTTTGACTTTTCTGAATATTTGGGTGTTTTATTTTTTTACTCCTAGTTTGTCTCACAAAATGACAAAGATTGACTGACCCATATTAGACATTTCACAACTCTCTAAGCATAGTTCAGATGTCACCAAACCCACTCAAGAGGCCTCTGTGGAGTTCAACAGGTTATCATTTTCCTACTGTTTGATTTGTGGTTACTCCGCTTCAGTAACTGTAAAGAAATTAGTTCCCGGCTAGACAGGAACTGGTAAAACGAAAGTGGTGTTGATAGAGGTGTTACTGACATGGACATTTTGTTTTCTCCTGTAAGTGATATTTATGCTGTCTTGTCCCAGTGCATTTTCTAAAGTCATTACTTATTAATTGCTCCATTGGCTTTTTTTTTTTCTTTAACATATAGAAGCACTTTTCCTGGAAGCAGTTTTCAGATGTTTCTTCTTTGCGTTCACATATCTATTTTTTAAGGTCTGCAGTCAGTTTTCACTGAATATAGAGCTGATCTGCTACCTCTCCCCCATGAAGCTGCTCTCTTATTGTTAGATGTCGATGCATTAATGGATGCACCTTGCCCAGAGAAGAAATACATGTGAATTGAGACTACAGAGCTAAAGGCTGCCAAAGGCTGGAGAAAAATAAAACTAAATACAACCTGCAGAAATGAAATCTGTCAAAAATTTACACAGCTCCTCTGACCTTTCATGGTACACCGAATTTGTCCTATAACATGCCTATTATTTTTTTCAAAATGTGTGTTTTCAGGGCCAGATTTAAAATAAGAATAAATACAGGCTTTCCAACACAGGCACAGCAGAAAAGGCCCTTCATTATCTTGCCTATACTTTCAACCAATTCCTGCCCAGACAATAAATAAGCCAAAGAGGGATGTATTTTTCTCTTCTATGGAAATCTTGGTATTTTGAACATATTTTAAATTTTGAAGGAAATAAAAATACTCAGACACAAAGTTCACTGTAGCTGGGAATATTAAACTTTTTTATAGCAGGAGTGTTTTTTTGTTCAGTTGAAATTTGGAAACAAAACCTGCTTTGAAATGAAAAAAAATAAATAAATCCATTATGTTTCTTTATACAAAATGCCAAGATACTATTTGTATCTTCAAAATCTTGGGTGAGGTTTCCTTGAGAAATGTGATGAAACTGGCCCTTACCACAGAAATTGTTAATTCATATTAAAGAAGATTTACAAAAAACTTTTGAAGAACTCTATAAGAAGGCCCCTAATGTTTAAATATACAGGATTAAAGAATTAGAATAATAACTTTGCCTCATTAGTGGGCAGTCACATTTGTTTTGACTGAAGTAAACCCACTGATAGCATGCATCTATTCCTTGGCTTGTTCAGTCCGATTCAATAGGAAAAATGAGTTTCACTGTAACATGTTTTGGCATCTTAAGTTTGACTTTTTTCTCTGAAGTCTCCTGATTGGATCCTGGATGTCTGCTAATGTGTTAGCTGTCACATGGGCATCACCAGATGCTGAGAAAATCCACCTCTGTGTCAGGTTTCTGTGTAGCTTGACTTTGCCTCTAAAGTGGTGGCCAAGCAAAATTAAATTGATTCTCTTAGAGAAAAGCATGATAGCAACTTAGTGGTTTGCGAACATGAAAAACTTTGTTAAACAAGAGGAAGAAGTTGGGAAAAAAATTGCAAAGAAAAGGAAAGCTGAAGAACGCAAAAAGTCCAGTGAAAAATGACCTGAGTTCATGAACCCTGTGGCCCCTGGATGAGTGCCACAGGTAGTCAGAGGTCCCAACAAGAGCAGCCTATCCCTGGCAGACCCTGGCAGAGATGCCTGGATGTCAAAGCACTGGTATCTTTTGCATCATGAGGACTGTCTGCGTGGGAAATCTTCCCAAAGCAGTACTGATGTGGCAGAGCACAGGAGTCATATACTCTACAGTGCACCCTTGTAATGGTTGAGTCAGAGAAATTAGAGATGGAAAATGCACTTAGGTCACTTGGTCCATTCCCCAACTGTTTAAAGGTTGCTCCCTACAATGTGTTCTTCATTGCTTTGTCTAGTCAGCTTCCCCCTTTTCCCTGGGGGGACCATTCCACGTAGTAATAGACCTCGTTGTTAGGAAAATTTTCCTGATGTGCAGCCTAAATTTTCCTTGGCTCACATTCATCCCACTACTTCAGTTAAAACCTCCTAGTCAGCTCTTAACTTCGCTCCACCTCAGGCCCTTTTCTTTTACCAGAGGAAACAAATGAGTGTAATTGAGTAAAGCCCTGTATGTTTAAAAAATAATGACATCCTTACATGTTAAGAGTGACAGTCAAGATACAATTAGCATAAAATGTGCAAATTGCCTTATTTATACAGAAGAAATTAATAAGCTCCTGGAAGGTTTTATCACATGTTGGTTGGCATGACTTGAAAAGTCCAACATCTACTGCTATTTACTAAAACACATGGAGTCAAGTCCCATCTGGAACAGATCAGATTGCCCTGGCTGGTCAATCAAAGCTCAAAGTCCCATGGAAATTTCTATCACCTAAAGGCCTGGGAGTTCCTTTTCCAATCAAAGTTGGAGAATAGAGCCGTATACCACTTCACTGGTGACATATATCACAGACTGTGGGACACCAGACTGGTGTCACCAACACTTTCACTCCTTTGGAGAATCTGGAAGAAACTGTGGGGTTTGTATTTCAGCTCACAGCCAAGTTAACCTAATAATTCAGTGTATTCTCCTAGCAGAGCCACTTGAGTATCTGATGTTTTGATTCTGCTGACAGGGAGAAGAAATGTCATTTTCTATTCACCCAAAATAAATACTCTCAAAAAAATTTGAGGAAATGGATAAAGTAGCAATGCAGAGGAAACAAAATACTTCAATTAATTTTTGAACTACTGGCATGGTTTTAGTATGTTTTATAAAATAAATATTAAGAAATAGAAACAGTCTTTCTCATTTTTCAGGGGCCTCTTATTTTTGTTTTGTGACATAAACAATTTGTTGCCATCACCATGAATCACCAAGTGCTTCAGCTGGCTCAAATCCACATTTTTCTGTTCAAAATATTTTTGAATGACAGTTATAAGCAGTAAAGCTCTTCATGAAGGCTGTTCCAACAAGATCTGTCTCCGAATAACAGGAGATTTCAGCCAAAGTTCAAGATAAATGGGAAATCCAGACTGAGTAGTAGGTGGGAACGATGTTGATCAAATCAGATGTCGACTATATACAATGTACAGCAAGTGTCTGGGAACCACTTCCACAAGCAAAAGCAGTAGTGAGAATTACTGTTTCTGCCCAGCTTATTTTAGATAAAGAGTCTGCAGCAAAACCCAGCCAGAGGTTGTGGTATACTTTTCTGTCTTCAACTTCTACGTTAGTGAATTCCTCTTTGTTGAGAGGAAGATCTTGGTTTCATGATATCGCTTGCTATTAATAATTACTTGTGCTTCTACAGTGTTTAAGATCTCCTTTCATGTTAACTTTGCATGATAGCAGAACAAAAACACAGTCCTTGCTCTGAAAATGTACAATTTAGGTGTAAAAAAAATGGGGGCAGAGAGCAATCAGGATTGCAGAGAAGCAATTGTGGACAGCATTGCTCCGTTCAGTGGTCCTGGCACACATAGCAGAAAGCACAAGTCTCATCCATTCATCCATCTGAAAAGCTGGCCCAGAATATTTCACTTTTATTTCCTTTAAGACTAGTACTAATTGCCTTGAGTCTTACAGCCTAACTCTTCATGGCTAAGTCAAGAACAGAGATTCGGTGTCTATCAAGGGGAAAGAAAATTCCATGTGGGATATGACCATAAGGATCTGAACAAGAACAAAATATTGTGCCTTTTAACTCGCATGTTGAGTAGTGTGAGAGCAAGACCTCCCAGCTCACAGGTTGGGAAAGCTCTTGTGTTCAGGCTCATTCAGCGCTTAGGCAATCTAGGAGCAGTGCCACTTCAGTGTTTCTCTGGCACAGTGGTCTCCAAACCCAGGTGGGGCCAGACAGACTCTGTATTTCTCTTGTGTCCCATGGGTTATGTGACCAGAGGGTTCCCAAACCATGGGATCGGTATCAAGAATATGGCTTCAGTAGCTGGCAGGGTGACTCAGAGTTACTCCCTCCCAAGCAAAGTCATGCATCACTGTGAACACTTTGCCCCAGGACAGGGAGACCCCTGACCACAGGGTAACCTTGCCCACACTGGTGGCATAGTATCTTCTGCCACATGACATCCAAAGAGCATCTCTCACCAAGCTGTCAGCTGTAGACTCAGGGTATAGCTTTGTGGTTATGGGTGCAATCAATATCCTGACACAGGTGTCCTGGCTGTTCACAGACTAAAATAAATTGAACAGAAACCAAATGAACTCTGCAAAATGCTGTAGTGAAAGGTCTGGAAGGAAGATGGAGGCACACAGACCAAGGTCATCTGTCAGAGGGTACCTGCTTTATGCTTCCCAGACAGAGCTTTGCTAATAACCATCTTGTCTGTAGGAGGGAGCTCACTACCAGGCTCTACGTGCTGCCAGCTTGCAGCTGGGCTAATCTGAAGGAATGTACTCCCTAGCAATGCTTCTTTATAAATTATTTTTACTGGGGGATTTGAGTGTCATTACAGTGAGTATGTGTACAAATACTGGAAGAACAATGTGTTCTAGAGAAAACAAAGTGAACAATGTGTTCTAAAGAAAACAAAGTGAAAAACCACCCGGCTTCCTATTCCTCCTGGGTAAACCTGTGATTTCTCCCACCTTCTTGGGTTGCAGTCTAATACAAAATTGTACAGCCTGATGCTTCCTTAAATACCTCCTGCTAGAGTAGCAGACACTGAGTATATCACTCAAATGCCAACAAGTTGTTGAGCTTCCAGTTCCACATCGTGAGGAGTTAAATCTCTTGGAGAAGAGAATGACCAGGGTGTCCCTCTGGGTGCTCTCCTGGCACGGCATAACTCCTGGCGTGGGGCTGGAGTTGGATATTTTGCAGGGGTTTCCAGTTTTACTGTCAGTCCTATTGTCATGAGTTCCCAGTTCCCCTCTCCAACTCCCTCACACATCTATCAGGGCTCAAATAAATGTGATATATTGATGCTTCACCAGTTTGAAATGAACTGCAATTACCAGAGGAATTGTTCCATTTACCTCCAGCCATCTATGAGTCAGGCATCTGGCTTAAACTAGTCATCTATAGTCAGGGGAGAGGGAAGGACACTGCCAGAAGTCAAATGCCCTCCTACTTACTTTAAATACCTTTCTTAGGCTAGGATGAGTCACACACTGAAAGCCCTTGCCTCTCCAAGGCTGCAGAGGAACCTACGAACCCAAGCTTTAGATAATTAAGGTGTAGTGACTTAAACCCCACCCTCAATATTTGTTTATAGAGCAGCTGTGAAACATGAGATCAGTGTGTTTAGGGTATTGATGGTGGAGCCAGAAAAGGTTGTGATGATCACCCGTGCTGATCCTAAGAATAACAGCCTAGTCTCTAGCCTTTAAATTTTGCTCATCTAGAGTGTTTTGGGGTTTTTTAGTAGAAAACCAAAGAAATATCTGCAATTATAAAATTAATCTTGCCCTAGAAACTGCTACGTTTGCAAATAACAAGGCTGTAGAAGACGAGGAAGAAGGACAGACTGAGGATGTCCCAAGAGAGAAGGCCATCATGGTATTTTTAATAATTTAACAGCCATTGGACTATAAGACCATCAGTTTATTTCGACACAGGACTCTGAACACACACAAAGACACTGTAACTTTCAGTCTCTCTCTGAGCCGAATCAAAATGAATAATTTAGAGAGGAAAGTCTGTTGAGCTGTTTGCCATAGGTTACGAGGCTCTGTTGCATCGGAGTAGCCTGGACATGCCAGCTCTGCAGGTGCTGGGAAACTGCAGAGACACAGTGCAGGGACAGTGACAGCTGCACAAGGGTTTCTGTCCTTCCTCGGCTGCTCTGCTGCTGGCTTCAGATGCTCCAGGAGACTTTTGTCTGTGAGCTGGTGGAGCACCACCAGCTTCATGTCTTGTGTGCAGCAGCAGCTCAGCAATGCGAGTAATGCTGCTAAGCAATCAGAAGGAGGCAGCGGGGCTGGCATCGCCAAGCCAAATTTAGATGGTTGCAGATGAAAGCCAAGAAGAGCAAACAAAACCTGAGACAGAGGCAGCCTTCTTGCCTTTGAAGCAATACTCATTTCTTGCAGTGCTTGAGTGGTTCAATTAAATTGAACAAGTGAAATAATTCCTAAGGGACATGAGTCTATTGAATGTATCAAGAATAATGCACGTTACTAAATGAGATGCCCATGGGCAATACCCTTCTTTGCACAGCAGTGAAGCCCTTTTGTGCCATGGTGGGGTTGCCCAGACATACCTGAGCTGGGTTTTAACCAGCTGGCTCAGGCACTGCTAACAGAGCTCATCATGGGCTGCCCACAAACCCTGCATGTGAATTGGCAGACATGGACCTTGTGGCTGCAGCATTAACAGAGCCTTGGCTGGGCTTATGCTGGCTCAGGTTGGTCAGGACTGATGTGCTCGTTTCATCAGGACCCTATCCACAGACAGCCTCTGTCTGCCATGTCAGCTCTGGAGCCCATGTGAGAGCCAGCAGCAGTTACCAAGTCAACCTGAAAGTTGCTAGTTCTGGCTACAGGCTCTGCTCCTGCTTTGCTGCCACAGGACCAGACAGCTCGGAGTCTAGACTGCAAGGGTGTTTAGAATCTAATATCTTTGGCTAGGGGACCACAGAGATCTCCTTTCTGTAGGAAGAGGCTCAGGGATACTGTTTTTCCCTCCCCGCCAGCTGGATGACCTTTGTGGCATCTTTGAGAAAGAAGAGCGCTGCCTTTGCAGTTGAATATCTAATGCTATAGGAAACTTATTCAGGCTTTTTCTGGATTTGCATGCCATGGAAACTGTTCCCAAATCGCTTAGACACCTAAATGAAGCCAGCTCAAACCTTGGTTGATAAAGCAACAGCAGCTGCACGGTAAGATTTTCTGACATTATCTGTACAGAGGAATATGGCTTCATGTCTTGCACAGATCCAGAAAACACTGAGATTTTCATCAACATTAGACTGTGAAAGTTTACTAATTGAAAACAACAGGACAAATCAAGTAAAACTATCAAGAATGGGAGAATATGCTATTTATTTACTACCGTGTTAAACTGAAAGAGGGAAATATGGGTAAAAATTAAAAACATTCCTTAAAAAACCATCCAACCAACCAAAGCAAACAAACAAACAAAAAGAACCCACCCCAAACCAAAAAAAACCAGAATACAAACATAGAGCTTCCCTTTTCTTTCCTGTCCTGTATTCTGCAATGAAAGCAGGAAAAGTGATAATTTTTTCGTTACTCTTGCATTTTTAGTCTATGGAAATTACTATAGCCAAATCAAAAGCTGAAACGTTTTAAAGACACTCCTTTTATCTCCTTTTGTTGAAAGGTAGTGTAGGTCATCTATGAAATGTCTTTTCACCTTTTTTGCTAAACACTTCAGAAGAGAAAAAAATCTGATCAGCCCTAGAAAAAAAAAAAAACATGATTGAACAGGACAGTTGCTTTGTCTTTCAGGCACAGACTCAAAAATATGGGTATGTTTATATATAAATATATATACAGTAACCAAAACCTCAAATTCAAATACACCTGAGCTTTGGGGAAGTTTGTATATTCATTCAATCTTTGTGGCTTAGGCTCATCTGTAACAGAAATATTTGCAAATAGACAGAATACTTCCTCTTTAATCTTATCTAGTGATCTGTCTGTTTGTCTGGGTTTTTCCTGGAGATGGCCTCAGATCCTGATATCTGAGGGCTGCACAGCTAAATTAAGGCAAGATCATACCCAACTTCACAGAGGCCTTTCTTTTCTCTTGTTTGCCACAACATTTGTTTCAGTTCCTTGGGATGAAAGGCAGAGCAGCCACGTAGCCTGGCTCAGCCTCTACAGGCCCTGTGCTTGGCCCACCTTTGGAAAATACCTTATTTTGACTGATGGTTATTTGCTCTATGGGCAGACTGTGGCTGAGATGCACAAATTGACTCTGCAAGGGCTGTGAGTTCTCTTTCCTGGGGCTCTTCCAGAGCGCTGAGCACATCCCAACCTTCAGCTCCCAGCTCCAGTGCCTCTGCCAGGCCAGGCAGTATCCAGGGGTACCTCAGCAGCTGCTCCTCAGGTCACACATCTCAGAGAGGCGAGTCCTGAATTCATGTCCCAGAGCTCTTTTCCCACCCACAAAGAGCGTTGTTTGAGGTTTCACACCTTCAATGCCACCTTTAGGCAAGCCACTGAAGCTTGGCAGTAAGGAAGAGACGGTGAAATGCTGGGATCTATCTGCATGTGCCTGGCTAATTGCTGTAAATTAGCTTGGCCCATTTATACCCTTGAAGAACCCCAGGCACCACTGGCAAGTAAACCAGATAGACTTCAGCTAAGCTCCTTCAGTTCACTCTGTCTCAGAGGACAAGAGGTGGATGAGAGTATTTTGTAGCTTTTCACACTAAGTGCTGCTTAAACAACTACCTTTCATTGTATTTTGAACCATTTATCACAGCCCTTACCTGCATCGGTAATTACACTTAACCCCGAGATTTAGTGCACTTGGGAAGGGCTCAAACTTGAACAGAGCTGGGACTTGCAGCATGGATGGAGAGAAATAGGAATGTTTATTCATAATTTTATTGTATTCTTTCCAGGCTGTGTCCCCCCATCATTGTTCACAGGGGTTTTGTCACCTTCTCGAGCATTTTCATGTGGGTAACTTCTCATCACTTCCCATTCTCCGTGTTCTCTGGGTGAGACCTCAGCAATGGCCCCTGGATGGGACTAAGTCTTTTTTCAGTGGTGCCCAGTGGCAGGACAAGAGGTAATGGGCACAAACTTGAACATAGGAAGTTCCATCTAAACATGAGGTGAAATTTTTTTACTTTGAGGGTGACAGGGCACTGGAACAGGCTGCCCAGAGGGGTTGTGGAGTCTCCTTCTCTAGAGATTTTTCAAAACCCTCCTGGATGCATTCCTGTGTTGCATGCCCTGCGTGATCCTGCTCTGGCAGGGGGGTTGGACTCAATGATCTCCAGAGGTCCCTTCCAACCCCTACCATTCTATGATTCTATGATTCCTACCAGTGCTTGTGTGGTTAATGGGTGAGAGGAGGGGAGCAAGCACATCTGAAAGGAATGCACGAAATATAAACAACTTTATTAACAAGACCACAAAACTATTTTTTAATATATGCATCCATTTACAAGGAGCAAATAAACAAACAAGCAGAAAAATCTACTGGGGAGACGTGATCGGTGTCAGAGAGCACAGCAAACTGACACAGACTGTATGGGGACACTTGGGTAGGGTCCCTTTCGTCCACCCTACCTCCACTGCAGGCTGTCCCCAGGCTGTCCCCCACAAGCAGGGTAAGCCAGTGCAGAGCCCAGCACTAAGGAGGTGGGGTGCCATGTGCATCCTGCTGCGGTGCCAGCGACGATGCGAGCTGAGTCAGGGCTCGAGCGATGACAGACAGATGGCTGTTCATCGTCCGCAGCTCTGTCAGGATGTCGCTCACGTTCGCTGATGCCTGCTCAGAGCTCAGGGGCATGGCGTGGGCAGCTGGAGGTGAGGAAGCAGCCCCTGGAGCCCTGTCTCCCATAGGTGCTGCCTGGGGATTTCCATCATGGGAGGGGTGTGGGGGGGTGCTGCTGCCACACTTCATGCCTTCCAGGGAGCCCACTCTTATGGGTGGCTGGTCTTCCTCCTTCCCTTGAATGGTGGCGAGTGTTGCAGAAGCGAGGAAGGGCAGCCAGTTGATGAGGTGGGTGGCACTGCCCGGTGGGACTACCGGCAAATAAAGCCCAGGGTGCAAGGATGGAGTAGAAGCGGGTGGTGCAGGAAGAGAAGGGAGTCCAGGGTGAACAGTGGCAGCAGAAGCTGATGTTGATGGTGGAATAGGAGGTGGTTTGGGATGTAAGGTTGCAACACAGGTAGGTAACGGTGGGGAAAATGATGCAGTACCAGTGTCAGAGGAAGAGGATGGTGATGGTGGAGCTGTGAAAGGTCCAGGTTCTTCAGAAGTTGGTGGTGAAGTGGCAGCAGGTGGAGCATCAGGCGTGCAAGGGTCTGAGTCTGCAAGGAAGACACATTATGAGCCTTGATTCACACAGGTACTTATATACATGGACTACTGTTTGCTGTCACTCCAGTGGGACTAGGCCTTTCTGATTCAAGGGTAAACTTTATCAGCTAGTAATGAAACTCTCTAAAAGCCAATTAGAAAAGAACAGACATACTTAAAGACAAAACCCTTCTGTAGGTAGACATGAAACTTAACATTGTAAATGTAAAGTTCCACTCTCATTCTTCATAAAGGCTGTGGACAGGTCTTAACATTTTTCTGGTTGATGTCTCATAGGTATTCATTAGCTGGTGAATTACCTACTGTGTTTTCCTGGCCAGTCATGGAATGATGGTAATGTCCTAACTGACTCAGATCTCCTGTGGAGATTTGAGGGCTGGACGGCTGCTACCAGAGCCAAAGTTAACTGCTACTACATAGAGGGTCTCAGTTTTCAGCATTCTGGTTTGAATGGACAGGTCGACACCAGAAACAGTAAGAGCTACTAGGTGGCTTAAACTCTTCAATAATTTTCTTTTGTGTGTGTGTAAGAACGACAAAGCTCTCACAATTAAACTTAGATGTAGATCCCTGCCTGTAGATATTTAGCATCTTCAGATATGAAAATCAATAAAGAAGAGACAGCGATAATTTATTAACAGCTCGACACCTTTGCCATCTTGCAAGCAGTTCAGTGGACTTCATCCAGGGTCCACTAAAGTCATTAGAAACATGTTTTCTTGGATCTACTTCAACATATGCAGTGTAGGATGACAGAGCAGCCTCTGGGGAACACACAAAGACTTGGAGAGCCATGCCATGGTCCAAGGTGCTCTATCCACTGTGCTCAGTCAGTAAATACTGTATGGCAAGGATGATCCTACTTTTATAGTAATTCTGAAAGCCAAAAAAAAGTAATAGGAATGTTAGCCTTCCAACAGCCTCGAACATCTGCATAAGTGGAATTACTATACCATGCTGCTGCTCTTTATTTTAGCATTGGGAACACATTGTACAGAAGGTGGTGAGATGCTACAGGAATGGTCAGTGTAAGACAGATGGATTTTAAAACTACTTCTGCTCCAATTAAGTGCAAATTTTAAGGCACTGCTGTGGATACAAAGACACAAATTAATAGATTTATCTAGGTTAAGACAACCTAGAGAAAGCCAAGTAGTGAGGTGTTAACACCACACTATTATTTTTTCTGGCATATAAAAATTCTGATGTGAGAAATCCATTTTCATTACTGGCTGGTTTGGTATTCCAGATAGCAAACTGAAACTGAGTCAAAAGCAAATGAAAGCTTTCCCTGGTCATTTCTAACATAAAACCAATTGGATATGCAGCCAACAAAAGTCCATCTTTGTTCCACATGGGACCACCATGTTTTCCCTAACCAAACACACATGTTGGTTGGAGGGGATTATAACAGAAAATTCAGCATGCCCTTAGGTCCCTGAGATTTTTATGGAAAGTTACTGCAGGTTCCTTGAAACAGTTTCCTTCCTTTGTGTACTGGCTTTCTTCCCAACACGAAGTCCCTGCCTACACAGGCGCTCAATCCCTGTTCACTAGAGGGCTGAGGATGCTGGAGGTTGGGTTTCCAAAGTGTTACTGACTGGGCTTTGGTTTTGCAAAACAAAACACAAAATAAAAATAAATCACAGTTCAAATACACGTTACATTTCCATCCAAACTACCAAAGTTTGTGAAGGGTGAGATGAAAGGTTCAGGTTTGGCTCAGCTGTAGAGTTAACCAGAAGAGTGCTTATGGTCCATATAAAGCATGGCTAATCCCTGTCCACACTGGCCAAACAAACCAAATTAAGTGTAATGATTTTCCAAACATTGAAGAGCAGAGGAAGCTTGACAAACCTTGAGGTAATCTAGTTTAGCACTGTGGCAAATAGCTGTCACAAATGCTTCTTGAATGGTTAGAGTAATTTGGGTTAAAATACAAGGAGTAGTAACTAAAAAATAGAGACAAAAATCTGGTCACCAAAGGCTTTCCATGGAGAAAGCTGCACTCTTTCCAGTGTGGCTTCCCTATCAGTAGCCACAGCTTTGTCATCCCTCTATCTCCATTTAAGATTTATTTATGCCATGCAGCCTTTTAAACACATCTTGCTCAGCCTGATCAGGCCCTCATACTTCCATCTAAGAAATTCCACTTGGGCGTCTGAGCACCCATGCAGGGAGCCCAGCTAGTCAGGACATGTGGAAGCTCTTGCACTGCTCAATATCCAAAGACCCAAACTGATGATGAAAACTGCAGAATCACGGCATTGCTGATGTTGTAAGGAAACTCTGGAAATTGTCTAGTCCCAGCTTCTGCTCAAAGCAGTGTCACCTAGGGTCAATAATTTTTTATCCATGGACAAAACTGCAAGGGCATGTTTGAGCAAGCCCAAGGATATGGAAGTCCTGAGTATGATGAAGCTTGAAGCAAGCTACTACAGTTGTTTATTATATCCCTCAGGATGATTCTATTTATTTCCTTCCTCTCTAATTTTGTTTGTTTCATCTGAGTGTTGTAACTCAACACAAATATAGTGCTTGCTTTTTTCACTTTTTTGTATAGCCCCATCAAAACCAAAGTCTTCTTAACTTGGGCATCCAGGTGCACACTTGCTCCGGGGGGGGGGGGGGTGTTAGATCTGCATCTAGACAGAGCTGTAGCTAAGTCAGGCTGGACCGATGCCTGAAGAGAAGAGAGCTGTTGAAGACAAGGTGCTCAGACAAGTACAGTGGTCTTCACTAAACATGTCAACCCACCTGTGCATGTTCATTCAGCATCCTCCAGTACACCCAGTCTACATTAGATGGGTAGGTACATAGCATACTCCCACATGCAGAGACTGACTGTTCAAGGAAAGCTTGTGGCTTAGAAGACAAGTTATTTCACCAGTTAGAGAAGTTAAGCCAGGACTCAGAAAACATGGGTTGGGATCCACTTCATTTAAACAACTGAATTGTAAGTGTCTAGTGAAGAAATTCCATGAAAGCATTGTCATTTTCTATGTTGTATATAGAGGGAAAGCCCCCAAAAGGTAGCCTTAGACACATAGGTTGTATCTCTCTGAACAGCCTGAAAGTCACTTCTTTCTACTGAGTACATAAGGACCTTGGCCTCATGTTTCAGGAGGACTGGTTTTCTGAGATGGGATTCAGGTCATCTCTGGCTTTAGCAGTCCACAGCATAGATGTTTACATTTTATCTAATCCCCTAGCCTTTCTTCAGTCAGTGGATTAAATAGGTCTAGCATCACCTCTTTATTTCTAGAATGAGAACTATTTGTCCTCATTTCTTTGCTGGGAATAATGTAGGATAACTAACTTGGATGCACTGAAAATGCCTACAATTCAAAAGAGAACTCCTATACCAGGTACATAAAAATAAGACGGGTGTCCAGCTTTGAAACAGTGGATGCCTGACATTCACTACCCTCCTAATCTGCTACAGATCTCCAAAAGAGAAAGCAGATGAACATCTTTGTTACCTGTTTGCAAGTAATGGGGAACACTTCTGCACTGCCACCTCTGAGATGACCTTGAGGTGTTAAAACCATAGACCAGGTAATAGAGTAATGAGAGAGCAGGGGAGCACCTCCAAGAGAGGGTTTCTTGGTATTTGTCCTGCCCATGATGTTACCAAAAGATTAATGTGCTGCCGTGTAAGAATGGGGAAGCTTAAGTTATTTTAAATGCATTCACCTGTACGAGAAGAGCATGCATTTAACTTTTCAGGCAGTCTTGGCTGTCTTAGCTGCTTTTGTTTGACTACTGATTTTATCTGTCTTGCAGCCAAATTGCTTCCAACTCTGATGTCAGCTAACAAGTGAAAGGTCTATGAAGGAGAAACCTTGAGGAAACAGCAGAGGCAGGACTTTCCAACTGGCTAGCATGCTGTATGGGATTCAGCTCACCTAACATTAGCTGTTCAGCTGGCATCTAGTGCAAGGCAGTCCTCCCAGCTCCAGCAGAGACAGAAGCACCTCTGGGGGCAAGCCATCCCAAGTTATCAGGTCCCTAAGAAGGGCAGGATGATCATGCTCTGAAATGCTCCTCCCCTTCTAGCACTTCTTGTAGGACTGTAATCTATCTTAGATGGGCTGATTAACATCTAAATGACTCAAGTTACAGAATCACAGAATCACAGAATGGCAGGAGTTGGAAGGGACCTTTGGAGATCATCGAGTCCAACCCCCCTGATAAAGCAGGTTCACCACCAGCAGGTTGCACAGGATCACGTCCAGGTGGGTTTTGAAAATCTCCAGAGAAGGAGACTCCACAACCTCTCTGGGCAGCCTGTTCCAGGGCTCTGGCACCTTCAAAGTAAATGTTCAGATGGAAGTTTGGTGAGTACGTTCCCTCACTTTATACATAGATGCAGCAAATAGTTTCCTATCAAATCAGCAGCTGGGTAGCGCTGCCTCTGTGGAAGGCATAAAACCATGGGGATAAGGCTTAAGATTCAAGACAGTAGAAACCTACAGTCAAGAAATGAGCTGGTGGTTCAGAAGGTGATAATCTTTCAAGTGAGTCAGCACTGAACAACCAGCCTATTGCAACAATAAGGACATTAAACCCACCTGGATCTGTTCCTGTGTGATGTGCCCTGCTTGTTCCTGCTCTGGCAGGGCGGTTGGACTCGATGATCTCCAGGGGTCTCTTCCAACCCCTACCATTCTATGATTCTATGATTAAGATGCTGAAGTCAACACAGTAGCCTGCAGGAGGCTTTTGTGCACTGTCCCTTTCCACGTGGGTTTATGAAGTTGCTCTAAAGCTCCCAGCATCTGCATGTGTGCTTGTGAGACCAAGTGTGTGCACACACTCCAACTTCATTTTGCAGCTGCTTCCCAGGAAAGACTAAATATACTCTTGCCTCCTCTTTCTGGTAAGAAGTGAAACTCAAGTCCTAACAGCTTGTGGTAAATGAAAGTCCAGTGGCACCATTTGCTTAAGCAAGGGCAGTGCTGCTTTTGCACACAATCGGAATCTGAAGCCATCCCTCCTGCGCCGCTCAGGTTTGATTCCAATGCGGACTGCTGGTCTGCAGTCAAGCTTAGAAGGGCTTCCAGCTGTATATCAAGTTTAGGAGGGATTAAATTACAGCACTGGGGAAAGAGACTACCAGATAGTACATCAGAATAGGTGTAAATAAAAACATCAGTGTGAGCGGTCCAGGGTCAGTGTTTGCACATCTGACATTTCAAAAGCTGAATTTCACAGCATCACAGAATGATAAAGGTTGGAAAATGCCTCCAAGATCATCAAGTCCAACTATCTACCTAACGTTATCATGACCACTAAACCATGTCCTGAAGTGTCATGTCTACACTTTTTTTGAATGCCTCCAGGAATGGTGACTCCGCCACCTCCATGGGCAGCCTGTTCCAATGCCTCACCACTCTTTCAGTGTAGAAATTTTTTCCTAATGTCAAATCTAAACCACTCCTGATGCAACTTAAACCCATTTCCTCTTATCCTATTGCTAGTTAACTGGGAAAAGAAACCAACACCCACCTCACTACAACCTCCTTTCAGGTAGTTGTAGAGAGCAATAAGGTCTCCCCTCAGCTTGGTTCTAGATATTGTATCTAGCATCTTTATTTTGCGTTATGAACACTCACTTGTTTTTGGATGAGATTAGAAATGCATAGAGAATTCATAAAAACATTAGGTAAGCTTATTATCAATTTAGGGTTTTTTTGATAAGCATTTATATCCCAGGAACGCACTCCAGTCTGCATACATGGAAATATCCCCAGAATACCATATATATCGAAATCATGCAATCTTTAATGATAAAAGCGGTTTCATGTAATTAAATATTCCCACTCAAGCTCAGTGTTCAAAAACACCCCTATTCATCTAGTTTTCAAACTCAATCACACCCATCAATCCCAAACGAAAAAAAAAAAAAAAAAAGGAATTTTGGAAATAACTGTAGGTTTACCAGTACCATGATGGAATGGGGCACGTGGCAAAATGTGTCTCAGAGTCCAAGATGTTTCACCAAAAATACCCCAACTCCGTCTCTGTGCTGTCAAATTAAAAATCCACTGGTTAAGTCACTGCAGCAAAGCTCCTTCCTCTGGCCTCTTGCTTTTTAAGCAGCTTTTTAACAATCCACAAGCTACTCTACAGATTTTAATTCACTTATGAGTTTTTCTGACTTCATAAAGTCGTGCATCTCTTTGGAATTCTTTTTTTTTTTTCAGTTGTGGTCTGTTTTGAGGTCTGTTTCTCTTCTTTCAGGTACAATACACCAGGCCTAGCTGGACTAGGCTTCATGTGACTAATCACATTATGACTCCTGTGGAGTTGTGCTCTTTCAAAATTTCTTGAGTAATAGTCTGTTATGAGTACATACTTATTCCCATGTCATGCGAACAAATTTGTTCTCACAGTTTGTCATGGGACATCTGCTTTTTCATCTTTGTCCCTGGCTTAATTTCAGTGAGATTTTATTCACTTCCTGACAAAATGTGCATTTTTACACTCATTTGGGACCAGATTTTCCAAGAACCTGAAGTCCTTCTTTCACACCTATTGGACAAAGCCAGACTTTTTGAAGTGCTCTGCAGCTCCTGCTATTTTCAAAAAAAAAAAAAAAAGAAGAGTCCCTGAGGATCCCTTGACATCTCAGCATGGAGAGGGAATGGGAAAAGAGGAGGTAGGCACGTTGGAGAGGTAATGCTGTTGGGCAGCAGGCAATTCCTCATGACAATATTCATTGCCTAACACATTTTTCCTGCTGTGCTCAAAGCACTGCACAGACGAGTCTCACACTGGCTGTGCTTTATAGGGGCCCAACTGAGGCACATGAAAAATGAAATGCCTTGACAGAAGTCCACAGTGGAGCCAGGCACAAGGGCCACTTTCATCTTCCCCATCAAATGACATTGCCAGTGCAGCCCTTTGATGGCTCCTTTACCTTAACTTCTTTTAATGCATCTTCTTAAACTGGGGAAGCCTTTTTTTTCCTTCCCCTTTGCAGCACAGAAATAAGGCCCAGCAGGAAAATCTGTTGTGTTTAAGGAGACTGCCAGCCCAGCCCTCCCCATAGCCATGCAAGGACGTCTTCTCTTTTCCACAAAGGTACTGAGGATGGAGAACTGGCTGGAGGGACTGTTTAAGTCCTCTGAAACTAAAATAAGACTGACAACTACTTCCAGATAGCCAAAGAGACAGTAAGAAGAAGAAAGCTTTACAACTGATCAGACCACTTTGCCCATTTTGGTTTGTGTTTTGCCTCTGTCAGTGGTGAGTAAATTCTGCCTTGAAGAAAGCTATCAAAAAGTCTTCAGTAGCAGTTATACCATCATCTGCTGTTGGAAATTTTCTTGACGTTCCATTAGTGAATCAGGTTTTTGGCCCAGGACAGATGTTTCCACTGTCTACAATCACTTTTTATACAACACAGGCCAACAAATTTGATTTAAGATCAGGCTCAAAATGGACTGCAACTGCATGGAGTACAACTGAAAGTAGAGCTGGTGCTTAATTACCTCTTTGAGTCTGGCCATTAGCTACACCAGAAGTTTTTTCCTGTCTTGAAGCAGATAGCCTTTCCAACATGTGTAATTCTTCTGACAGTCTTGTTTTCTTTCCTTAATAAGTACTGTTGTGTTTCTAAATGTCCTTATTATGTTCTTATTAGCCTTGCAAACATCCCATCCATTTTTTTCTTTTCATTACTTTTCTTTTTCCTGTTTCTTTTTCTTCTTATTTTTTTATTTGCTTTTTTTTGGCAAGGTTTTGGTCTCAACCAGCTCCTATAGCAATGACTTTCTCAGGTTAGTTTTGCATTGTGTGAGGAAGTTTTTCCATTTACACAGCAGATTTTTGACGCTGATCAGCCAGACAGCATTTTCTCTGAAACCACCTGTGTATCTACTCTTTGTACCTTTCTCAATAGCACTTCCTGCCACACATGGCCCTAGAATAAGACCATGGTGATATGAAATTCAGCAGGTACTAAGAGACACAAAAGAGAAGACAGAAAATGTGTATCTTTTGCCTTTAGTCCAAAGTCTGAGGCAACCAGGAACATTACAGAAAGAAATCCTGAAGTTCCTGACATTTTGTGTTGGGTTGTTTTTTTTTTTACTTTGCTGGTTTGAGATTAGTTTAATTTCTTTATATATACTCTGGAGATTTCAAACCAGACTCAGATGTTAATTAACCAAATGCAGTTATATTAACCTGCTTTTTTTTTTCCAGGAAAAATACGAGACACACCATGCAATCTCATGGTTTTAGTAGCCAGTGAGTCAAGTCTGGAATTTTAGTACACATGAGTCAATGAGATTTCAGGTTCCTACAGAGTGTCCAGCAAGGTCATTGTTCAGCCAGCAGTGGACAGGCCTCTGTTGACTACACTGCATGGCTTTTCTTGGGCTGATTCATGATACAGCCCAGACTGTATCCAGGCTGGGCTACCATGAACTTGTGGCGTGTTGTTCTTTAGATAGAACTGTCCGACTCAAAAGCTTGTCATGGCCATGTTCCCCTCTGAAACATACTGACTATATCTTTTCCTGGGTATTTACCATCTGTTCTGCCCCAGCACAAGGCTTCTGCTAAGCCATACAAGAATTTTATACCATAGCAGATCTATGGTCCAGCAATCCTTATCTTGTACTATTTCTCAAGCTCTGAAAACTCAGTACTGAAATGCAGGAGAAAATTAAAATAGTGTGGGAAGTCTCTTGTTCCATCTTGAGCTGAACCAAGGATGATGGACTTCCTTGATAAGCAATATTTGGGTGAAAGAGGGAGAGGGCGAGCAGCAGGCCATCATAAGACATAGCACAAGAGAACCTCTGTGCAAGATTGTCCTGTCTGTTGCACTGCCTAAAAGTCTGCAGGCCAAAACCTGCTCATCAAGCTAAAGGTGGACACTTTGCCTATACAATACAGAGCCCCTAGGTGATCTGAAGATGACAAGGGAATGATCTTGCCTTAAGTATGCAAGAGAAGTAGAAACTAACTCATGGAATTAATTAAATTTTCATATATTTCCCAGTATGTTTCATCCCCAGACGGATGGTGCCATTTTTAGGAAAATAACTTTGTAATGAAAATCCCCTGAAACTGCACAGCCTGAGGTGCTTTTTCTCATCTTCATACACCAAGGAACCACACAGGTTATATCCTTCCTAGAGCTAATCTGAGTGGGAGACAGCTATATCTGAACACCTGAATTATGCCAGTCTGGACATGAATTACTTCCCCAAATGACCTTTTGCATCTTCGCTGTTCGTGAACTTTCTTGAGTGTTTCAGAAGAGTTGGAGGGGAGGAGGCATATCTCATATTTTTTTTGTATTTAGATACCCAAGCATTCTTTCCCAGTCTCTTGTGTCAGATGTGGGAGTACTTGTTTACTCCAAGGAAAGGCTTTCAAGAAAGTCCTGAAAGATTCGACTTAGTCGTGATCAAATCTGTCTCCTCACTGTGAAGCAGGTGAGTGCCAGCCCATGGCCAGACAGGACCCAAGCTGCTTCTTCCCTCCTCAGAGCTCCTGGCTTGAACTGAAACCACCTCCCAGGCCTGAATGAAGTTTTTAACACATTCAGAGTTGGTGCCCTGGAGATGTACCTTTTGTCCTTTCATTTCAACTGCTAGATATGCCCAGGCAATTGTGGCAGGCATCATGGAAATGCTGTCTTCACAAAGACATTTTGTCTCCAATAACATTTTCATTTTACACCCAAGTGTAGCCGGAGGTGAATTCTTTTGCTTAATGAAGAGCCACAGCTCTTTTGGAACAAAATGTTCTCCTGTAAGCTGGGTGAGCCACTGCTTTTATTGAAGAACAGTCCTGCAGACCAAGACAATGCTGTACTTCACTACCCTTTTTGAATTACCACTCTGTCATTTCCCAGAGGAGCACGATCGGCCAACCACTAAACTCTGCTTTAAGATCTTATGCCCGATCTAAATGAGACAGAATGAAGCCCTGGAGAGATTTCAACCCTTGCTTTGTTGAAACAACATTGCTTTGTTTGGAATGTATCTGCCTTTGTACTGGGCAATGAAAATGTAACCCAGCGCCTGGTTTTGAAATACATAAATACAGTGCTTTTGGTAATGTACCATATATAAAGAGATCCATAGCATATGCTCTTTCTTACACAGCCCTTTTTGTGGAGATTTTCAACTAGTTTTGAAACCTTCAAGCCCTGAGCCCTGTGACAGCTCAATGAAGCAGGAACGCACCATTTCTGTGTTACAGGCTGGCACAGTGACCCACTTAGGAAATCTGTAGCAGACTTGAAATGAAACCCAGACCTGTGCTTGCAACAGTGAACTCAGCCTTCCCCTATATCCAGTTCGATTACACAAGCCAGTAGACACCCAAATGTTCATGACACCCGCTCAGAGCTCCAGTCAGTGGTCACCACTGCTTGTCTCCCAGGTCTTCCCTGGGCTTTACTTTAATACCCTTAGATTATAAACTGACCAGATCTGGGGGTATGATCCAGATCTTTTCAACCGATGGTTGAATCCTGAGACAGCAACAGTTGGACAACTGAGACAGTTGGACTTCTTTAACCCCTTCTCACAAATTCACTGTTGCTTCAATGCTCTTGGGACAGAGATTGCATGAACCCAGGCCCTTGCTTTACCATTAACTGGTGACATAACACATTTATAAGCTGTGTACCAAAGTCAGAGAATTTGGGTTTTAATGCATGGGACAAGGATGGAGGAACAGCACTAGGAGCTCCCCAATCCCTCATCCCTCCACCTACCCACCCTTCCCACCTTGTGTCCTCCTGAATAACTAACTGGAGGAGACATTCTCCCACTTGGAGAGCAAACAAACACGTCATCCCTGCAGAAACAGAGTCACTCTTGTCTCTCTGTCTGAGTCCAGGCCTTTTGATCCCCACGAGTACCAACTCCCATCTGGTATTTTGGGCTGTGCAGGGTGGGCTTGGACACTCGCTGGGTGGAGGGAGACACCTTGGCAAGGCAGGAAGGAGTGATTCAGCCACTCCTTGCTCTGAGTCAATATTTACCCAGTGGCTTTGGGTTTGGGGGAGGGATGGTCTCTCCCCGGGGTCATATTCCCACCCTCCTGATTGAGGTAGCTGGAGCCACCAGCCCACAAGGGTGCTAGCAGCCTTCTCCTGGGAGCTTGCCCTCTTCTTTTAGGCTGCATTTTGGATGCAAACTGACACGCTGTGTCTGCGTCTCTTTTTCTTGTTTTTTTCCTAATTGTAGTCTGGAGTTTTCCTTAATGGGACAGAGAAGTCTTTGAGACTGGAAATGTGCTCTTCTCTTTGTTTCTGGTAAGACATAACACTGGCCTCATGGGACCGCACTCCAACAGGGATATTTTAGTTCTGCCTGGCTCAACTTCTTGCTGGCCCACGGTCTGATTGCTATTTGTCACTGGGACTGCAAGCGTGGGGGAACAGAGACTGCCCTCACTGCGGCTGCTCTAGTAGACTGGAGCCTTGAATTTGGCTGGGCTTCCCAAGCATTTCCACGAGGCAAATAGTAACACTAATTTCAGCTGGACACTGTATTCCTTGCTTACATTCCAAAAGGGCTGTGTTGTGTTGCTTTTGACTTGTTTTCCACGTATAAACATATTGCTAGATTTTACCCCGGGGGTTGTTGTGTCCTGCTGGTGGGTGATTATATTCCTATGTTTGAGAGATCAAAGATGAAAGAGCACTTTGAGATCTCTTTTGATAGGTGGAGATACCTTTCTGGGCCAGCCCCAATATGATTTTGTGAAGGTGTTGAGTATGTCCCATCCTACAGAGCTTTGTCTCAAATATACCTGTGTAAAACAGGAATAATTCCATTGTCATCAGTGTCATCACACCAGTGTAATCACAGGACAAGAAATATGCCTTCGGGGGATTTTTTTTTTGTGCTTTTTTTTTGCTTCCTGGGGGGCGAATCATGCTGACTGTAAAACCACAGAAAAATTATTTTAAAAAGAGAAAAATTTCTTTAAGACAGATCTGCCCCTTAAAAAGAGAGACAGATATAATGAAATGCTGCAGTTCAGAAAGTCCTGTGGTATTTGGGAAATAGAGCAGTCTGCTGCAAAGAGAGGAGTACATAGCCAGAGTCAGGATAACTGCAAAAAGAGAAAGACCCAGAAAATGAAGTTGCTTATGAATTACTTTATCAAAACTTCTCATAGCACAAGAGATGAGATCATAGAGGCAAGTTTATTCTCAGCACATGCTTGGAAAAATATAAACCTCAGTAAGAACCACTGAGTAAACCTGAGAAAAGAAAATGACTGTGCCTGGAAATGTTTAGAGGACGGTGTTTGTCAATTAATGAAATGAGAGGCTGCTGTTTGCAGCCTGGTACACAGCAAAGACATACACAGACTAAGTCCAAAGAAGGAGATTTTTCTTTTTCCCCAGTAAGAAGAAGGCAGGGAAATTTTGCTCTGCGCTTCATCTGTAATAGATTCTTTTTTTTTTTTTTTTTCCCATAAAACCTGGTGATTATTGAGAAGAGAAAGTTTGTTCTGTGGGGCTGGGCAGGGGGGTCACAATTTCTCATGCTACCAGGTTCCCATTTACCTTCAGGTTTGTTATTTTGATGACAAGCCTTTACTACTCGGTTTCTTAGTTATGTCAGCAGCTTTCCCAACAGTGTAGTGATGCATTTTGTTATGCTGTGCGAACTGGAGAGCCGCTTAAGCCAGGGAGCGCACACTGAGATCTTACTCCTGACTGTAAGCAACCTCATGGTTTGACTAAGTTTGTCTCCAGCTTCATGGTTTGGACTCATCTCTAATAGAAATACACCAATATCTCCAATAATGTATTTTAATGGAAAGAGGAACTTTTCTAAAGACACATTGCATGCACCGTGTTGGGGAAGGCTCCTCTCTATGCCAAGAAGTTTCTCTCTTTCCTGGGGGAGCTGCTTGCTTTACATACTGGATTGCTTTAAAAAGGGGAGGAAGCACTACTGGAAATCTTCAGCACGAAAAAAGGAAGAATGACCAAAGTGTCAGCTGCTTTGTAAAAGCAGGGCTTCTTGATTAACTTTATGGAAATAAACTGAGCTGTAAAAAGACAGCATTTTATCTTTAAAATCTTTGGCTATGAGTTGGGAACACAGCCAGCTGCCTGGTCTGTGCTAGCCTGGGACTATTAGGAGACCAAGGTCCGAAGGAACCTGGACACCATCGGGAATGCAAAGCAGCAACGTGGAAGAGCTGAGGTGCCACTGCTGAAGTCCATAAATGACTCAACAAGCAAACTTATGCAGGATACTGGCTTAGAAGGGAAAAAATGAAGTCTTCCAAGCAGAAAAAAACCCAACCCAAACCAAAAACCCCTCCCACCCAGTGTCCATCTATACGTCTGTTCCACAGACACCAATTATCATAGAATGGAATTGAATCATAGAATGTTAGGGGTTGGAAGGGACCTCTGGAGATCATTGAGTCCAACCCCCCTGCCAGAGCGGGATCACCCAGGGCAGGCCACACAGGAACAGATCAAGGCAGGTCTTGAAAGTCTCCAGAGAAGGAGACTCCGCAACCTCTCTGGGCAGCCTGTTCCAGGGTTCTGTCACAGTGAAGAAGCTTCTCCACATGTTGAGGTGGAACTTCCTGTGTTTCAGCTTGCTAATTATGTCGTCACATAGAGAGGGAGCTCATTTCAAGACAACACTGCCACTCAGTCTCTCTGGAACTGGTAAAGTGGATACACCTTCAGAAATGGCTACAAGAATCCCACATCATCCCTGCATAGCTTGCGCTACAGCTAAAGCTTTCAGTGCAATAGCAGAGGTTTTGGAACAGAATGCACAGTCCAAACCATTGTGTACCATGTCAGACAGAGGTACTGCACTTGGCCAGTCCCTGTGACATTATAATTAGAGATGGGGCTTGAATGAAACATCCAAATGTGGAGCAGTGCTGTGAGTCAGCCGAGACACACTCACCAACATTGTCATTATCCTGAATTTTGTCATTTATAATGAAATCCAAGCACTGTAATCAACAGGACATTCAAAATCTGGGTTAAAAGACAGTCCCAAATTTGGTATTTATCCCTCTCTTCAAGGCCCAAAGCAGAGTAAAATGTTTAAACCATAGCTGGGAGACTATGGGATTTGGGAGTTGCACTTGTGAAAAAGCTGCCTGAAGTTGAGCCTTCCAGAATACCGACAGTCCTCAATTTTTAGGACACCTTCAAATGAGCACACATCCCCAGTTCAAGCACCCCTAACTCAACCTTAAGGAAAAATTATTTAAGCTCCATGTCTATCTCTCAGTAGCATGGCTCTGATGAGAGAAGAAAAGCGAATCTCACATGAAAAAACAGCAAATTAAACTCTTGAAGAGGAAACTGATTAAGTGACTTAAAAATATGCAACCATGCCATAGCAGATACCAGTGAAACCCAGCATTCTGGGGTAAGATCTGCCAGTGCTGCTGAAAATACAGTGTAGTACAGCTCTCTTTCTCAGGCTGCCAGAGCATTCCCTGCACAGCAGCTTGAGCTAAAGGTGAGATGTGAACTGTCATTTGAAACATCCTGGTTCATATGAACTTCTTTACAATGCACCATATGTCAGCACAGAAAGTATTTTTGTAACAGAAATGACTGGGGAGCACTACAGAGCAAGTGCACCTTATCTTAGAGGACTACAGTAGGATGGAAGCATGTTAGTCTGCCAAGCAAAGAGAGGCAGGAGCTTGTAGATCCACTCTTGCTGGTCAAGGGAGCATTCGTAGACAGTGCTGTTTTGAACACCCAATGCACAGCCAGGCCTGCTTTGGGAAACCAAAAGTCCAGTGCAATGCCAAGTGCATATAGAGAGCTCTGCAAGCCCTTTATGAAAGATTATACTCTCTCTGCAGGTCATTTCATTCCACCACCAAACTTTCTGATGCATTGTGAGGACAGCCTCTTTTGGAAAATAAGAAACCCTCACTACCTATTTCCCAAAGAACTGTTCCATTAAAGGACAGATTACCCTGAACAGGTGAGAAAGGACTTGAATTTTGCTTGAATTCACATTTTTCATCTCTTTCTTACATATGTCCTGTAGAGCTACTGTATGAAATGAGCATTCTAACAACCACAGCCTGAGAAAACATACTCTACAGCCAATTACGTTTTTTTTCTTACTTCTTTTATCAATAAAGGCAAATAAAATCCTTCAAACTTCCGATCTGCTTACTCCAAACTCAACAAATCCTTGGAGCTGATCCTTCTTAGCGCAACTGTGTGCATCAGCGTTTGTCCCCTGCACTTCTTTATCCTGGATTTTGCTTCCTCCCAGGAACCTTCAACTCCAAATGTTTGGCAGCAAGTCTGCAAGCACATTTTACCAACTTTTCCCACTATAGCATCTGCACAAGACATAGGAGTGTATGCATTCCCTCTTCTAGTGCTCAATTACATTCATTTAGCAAACCTGCAATTCAACTTAAACATCTCGTAAAATCTCTGGAAAGATGGATTTTTATCCGGGATCAGCCCCTACAGTAACAAATTTTAAGAAAAACCTGTGAAATACGCTGATCAAAGGTGGTGCTTATCTTAGCACCAGTAACCTGAAACAGTGTCTAAGCAGTGGTGCTTCACGGTCGTGGGGACTAGTTTCTCCACTTCCTAATGCTGTTGAAATTCCTCGCAACTATACCATGATCTGCTGATAGATAAATAGCCCCAGGGCCATACCCTGGCATCAGTTACACTTGTAAGTTTAGAAAATGTGCCAGCAAATCAGTGAGGTCAAATTCAGTCAAGAGTCAATGGGACTAAGGGTAGAATTTGGCTTAGAGATGTAAGCAGAGCATTTCCCTGACACGTACAACACATTATGCAGTTCCCAGGATTCAGTCTTCCTCCAGAAGGAATGTGTGTTTTCATGGGTTTGAAAATTAATTCAGTCACATTTTTCTCATGATGTGGATATGCAGGAAGCTCATCTCTCTTTGATGCTTTGGCTGTATCTTCTATAAATAAAAAAAAAAAACCCTCCTATGATCTGCTGTTGATAGTCTTCCCTCATTATAACATCATCTCCCGCCTACCTGTAGTATAGTCAACTATGAGTTATGATAATGTTCATTTTATTTCACAGGACAAATAGGATGTACTATCCATTTCTTCTGGAAGAAATAGTAGGGTTGACAGGTGGAAAATCTCAGGCTCTTGTACACTTCAGTGGTTAAAATGCAAGTAAAAAGACAGTCAGGAACTCTGATTTTAATTCTTGTATGTCTACTTGATCTGGTGTTAGGAACTCCCTGAAACTACAGAAAGGGGGTTGTAGTGAGGTGGGGGTGGGTCACTTCTCCCAGGTGACATGTGCTTGGACAAGAGGAAATGGCCTCAAGTTGCACCAGGGGACATTTAGATTAGACATAATGAAAAATTTCGTCACAGAAAGGGTTGTCAAGCCCTGGAACAGGCTGCCCAGGGAAGCGGTGGAGTCATCATCCCTGGAGGAATTTAAAAGCTGTGTAGATGTGGTGCTGAGGGACATGGTTTATAGGTAGACTTGGCACCGTCAAGTTTATTGTTTGATTTGGTTACCTTAAAGGTCATTTCCGACTGAAACAATTCTATGATTCTATGACCTGGATATCTCCATTGGAGCCAAAGTCCTCAAGCCACTAAAAGCTTTCTCTGTATGAGAACTGCCATTTGCTGCTTCATAGTTTTGCTGTCTCCCAAATTCTCCCTCCCAAATACAGTAAGGATAATTCTTCCCTCCCACTGGCATGGCAATTTTTCACTCCATGTTTGCAAAACTCATTACATGTTTTGGATGACAGATGTTAGAGAAGTGCAAAAACAGATTTGACACCTTTTCTATATCAAGGGCTTTCGAGGTTTCCTGTGATTGTCCACATTTTTGGAGATTAGTCAGTTTTTCAAAAGGATTACAGAAAATGAAAGCCTGCAACAGCAGGGGGGTGGGATCAGTGACCCAGAAGGTCCTTCCAGTCCTATGTTCTGGAGGTTTTTCTAAATCATACCAAAGATGTTGAAAACTACTTGTGTGGTCTGAACTTAACACCTTCAATACACACTCTCTCCTCAATTTTTTTGTCGCATCCATTTAATGGGGTAGAAGCCGGGAAGCGGTACAACCTCTGTAAAGGTAAGAGAAAGCACTTGCCACAACAGCAACGGAGAGCACTTGCCACACAAGCTAGCTGACAGCTCAGCAAATTGAAGTGGTCACATGTCAAACAACACCTCAACAGAGCCTCATCTCTCTGGCCACAAGATTCCAGCTCTTGTGTTAGAGCTGAGTTACAGCTCGAACTTGTATGTTACCATTCAGTCTTTCTGAAATGGACATCCCTTCTGAAACACAACAGATAGTAGCAGTTATGATGGTGGTTTTGTGGTGTAGACACCTGTCCATATGAAAGTAATCTTGGACCACTAAGCTCATTTTCTTGTGGCAATTCACCAGCTTATCATATGGTATTAAATTTTGACAGCCATGGTTTTGGGCTGGATTAAAATTGGTGATCCAGTGATGGAAGATACGCTGGTCATGCTCTTAGCCAAGCCCATATTTCACCTAGCTGAACAGTAGTCAATGATGTTGTTTCCCTGTGTTGGGGCAGGTATGTATTAGAGATTAATTCAGATAGTCTCACACTCCGCCACCTCCAAGCCTATCCCATATGAGTACACCAACAGTTTCTGATGTTCAGATGTGCTTTTCCAGCCAAAATGTCAACCGCATGCCACCTCCGAGAAGGCCACAATTCAGTGGTTGCACATCAGACCAATTGGTTCATATTTATAAAGCGCTTTGATGTCCCTGATGAAAGGACAGTATATAAATGCCCCATTCATTTAGGTTATATACAGTAGCAGCAAACAGAAAAATCATTACCCACAGGGTTAGAAAGGTGTATTCCTGTTTATTAATTGAAGACCACATAAAGAATGCTTGGTTAAAGAGTTCCTTTTGGACTGGACACTTCAGTGTTGGTCCAGCGAATGAAAATAATCCTGAAAATTTGCATGGCCAAATGGCATAAACATCAAGTCTGCACCACTCAAAGCAAAATTCTCCTTAAAAATGCAGAAAAAAAATTTTATATGGGACTATCCTTGTTCCCTACCCACCAATGGGAAGTGATGCAATCAGTCCTTTGCCAGGTCAGGCCTACAGTGAAATCATTATCCTAGCAAAAAAAAAAAATTAAGTTAGAAAAAGAATAATTGCTACATGGTGAGCATCAGTTATTCTGCAACTTGGTATGCGTCACACTAAACTTCCTGTGGGTTCACTGTACATCTAAGTTCCCTTTCTTTTATGCATAAAACTGACTGTTTTGGATTTCTAGAGCTGTATTCCTCACTTCTTGCTCTGTGTATCTTTGAGATACGTGACCCTCTTGGTTCATTTGGAAAGCTGTGTTAAATAAAACCTTTTCTGTCTGTCATCTCAGTATTCAAGTATGGAGTAGATACCCATTCACAGTCCCTGGGAGCATGCAGTGTCTTTCATATATCATAACTGTAAAAATAAATAAACTACAAAGCAGAAAAGAGATAAGGCACAGGTTTAGGCTGCCTTTTGAAGACTTATTAAAACAAACTGATATTTCTTATAATGTGCATGTAACCAGAATACATAATTGACAATGATAATCATTAACAGGTACTAATGTTATTTCAGAACAGAGGACAGAATGAGACAGACTAAACCTCCATGCATGCAGTAGAGGAAATCCAAACTGTGATAATTAAATGCAAATAAAGCCTAGGGGCAAAAATTCCTGGTCTCTCCAAGATAAGAGAAATGTATTTCTACCATCTATACTTCATTTATTTCTCTTGAAGACTCTAATTTGTTTTTAAGCTAATAGATCAAACATTCTTGTCACAGTTCATACAACTGTCTCAAATATGTGAGAAGTACCCGCCAGGCGAGGACCACCAGCAATTTTTATGATTTCTTTACACTACAAATATTTGGCAGAACTGAAATCACCCAATAAAATAAACCTGCGGATTCATCTGCAGTTTTAGACTCTCTCCAAGTATTTTTTGGACTCCTTCCCAAAATAACTGATGCTCAAGATATTCCAATATCAAATAAAAATATGTCCTAATTTTCATGTCTCACTACCACCTTCTGGTATTAAAGAGAAAGCTGTCTTTTTCCTAGTGGACCAGATGGCTCGGAGACACCCATGTGGCCATGAGCAAAGCTCTGGTCCAGCAACTCTTCTGGTCCTTCAAGACATTGGGTTGGTGAGTTTTGGACATAACGCAAATGCAGAACCATGGAGCAGTGGTAGTGGAATATAATTTCTTCCAGTACCAGCATCATCTGCCAGCTGGTGCCCAAAGAGCCAGTAACACTGCAACATGGGTGTCCCCATCTCTCCAGGGGAGAGGAAGCTTGAATTTAATTATGTGCAAGATGGCTTTAGGGAAAGGTTCAGAATCCTCTTTGGAAATGCCTTTGGCAGAAGGAAT